>CALYCR020001455.1:0-46719 GCA_944470395.2 Schistosoma turkestanicum
ATAACCCTAAAAATCTTTAACAAAATGAAACATAAAGTTTTCACTTAATTTAACAGGCTTTGAACAATACAAATCGTCCAAATACTGGGTTTTCCGTTATAAAAATATAATCAATCGCACCTGACATTACCAGAATCAATCTTCGTTACATACAATTATAAATCACCAAAGAGGTCAATGATTGCTCCGGTCGACATGGACACTTATAAATTTTACCAAACACAATAATTATGGTTTCGTAGATTTACTGAAACCGTCAGGAATGATTATGTGATGGGCTGCGTGTTCGAGGCAGATATTCTTATACTATAGGCTGAAATCCATTGTTGCGTTCCATTTCATCTATTCGATTGCAGTTCAAATGAAAAATTTGGTATGAGTCATTATTCGATAAGTTATCGGTAACATGTATATATTCGATGTAAATGTAGATTTGAATTCTGATTTGGGAATGTTTGCCGGCTACGTAAGCAGTTCCTGAGATTGAGAAAATTTAATAATCGTCATGAATGATTTACTGTGGATAGTCAATTGTGAAAAACTGTTTGCGCAACCTTGTTATAATGACAGTATTTATAATAACACATTTAGGAAGCATCATTACCTCAGTAATCTGATAACAACATTTAAAAGAGTAGCCAGTCAATTATTTTCATATTCACATCTCATAAATATATCTATCACACGGTGTCGCTGTCTCAAAAGTAGACTGATTTAGTTAGAATATATGATAATTGTAAAGAAATATAAATGTGCTTATCCGAAATGTCGAAAATCTATTGCCCTGCCATTGGAATTTAACAATCGCATCTAATTATTAAAATAATGTGACTCATTAGTGTTTCATAACAAAAGGCATAAGAAAATGTTAACGATATTATCCACTTTCCGAATATTATTATTTTTCTGTAAAAAATAGAACGTTAAAATGCTTAGACATAAATTCCTATGGCTAGTATATTATTGACATCATATGTATATATATATATGTATATATATATATATATATATATATATTTATTTATTTATTTCAAAGCGTTTCCATACGATGAGTAGTGCACATCAGTCAATGTTTATTTTGTTTATTCGCTCAAATATACACATTTTAATTTGCTCAGAGCTATTCATTCAGCATTCCATACGTCCAAAAACCAGGTAAATCATTAAATATTTACATTATTTATATATAAATATATATTGTTATTATATTTTATATCATATAATCAATATATCAGTATATATTTATGTATATTTCAAAGCGTTTACATTGGAAAAATATAATCACTGGTTTATGTTCCGCGTCCGTATCAAAGTTTTAGCTGCAAAGATGCCATCATTTACAAGACTGCTACAGCTAAACATCTGATCAACTATCAGCAGGCTATATTTCATGAACCGAATCAGATTACTTTAGTCAAATAAACGTTCACAGTTCACCAATGCATGGTACAGCTAAAACTTCAAACAGCATCCATAAAACCAGGAAAAGTCGATTGATCCTTTCGAAATTATCAAGCTAAAAATTATCTTTCAGTGAACATAATCGACTTAACAAGTGATGTGTTCTGTACTGTGGAACTGTACTGTAATGACACTCGGTTCTTCACGGCAGGAATCTATTCTCTTTGTGTATATTATCACATGACAACCTGTTGCATTGTAGCTGACGATGACACAAATTATGAATTATTGCTTAAATATACTATCACATATGTTGTACAGTCTTACGTATTCTCATTATTTGACACCCTATTGAAATATGAATCATCCCTACCTACAACTCGCCATACGCAGTCTGAATCGACTCGGGGTGCCTTGATTCTGTTTTATAGGATAAACACTATTATTTTCATTGTTGCCAATTCAGGAGTATTCACAGTCACAATTATTGTTGCTTCAAATTACAGTACATCAAATCTGTCTGTTTGGTAGCGTTCAAGTAAAATCCGTTTGCCTCTTCTATTACGGTTATCTTAAATGCATGTGAATTTGTGTCCCATAGGTTTACTACGTATGTCGAAAAATTGGTGATGTCCTTTCCGCGGACAAAAGAAAGAATTTTTGACGAGGTTGATAGCACACACTGTTATGAAAATGGATTGCCCTGTTGTTATTCTTCTCCAAAGCAACAGATGAATATGGAACGGCGATTATCATAAATAATAATGCTATTATTTGTCATATATCACCTGTTCTTGTCTCCTGAACCTGAAGTTAGAGCATTATTGTTTCCATACACTGATGCATAGAACGAGGGATATTACGTACAAATTATATACATCAGTAAGCTCCCCGCTAATGTTGATGAGAGCCCACTTATTGACAACGGTCCTTATTCTTCAACATTTTGGCCATTTTCTCAGTGTTTAGAATTGCAGAAACATTTTTAAAATTATAGAATAACATGGATCATTCTCATGAATATTTCTTTTTCTGTAGAAAATGTATAATGATAACAAATCTGCTAATCATTTATTTCAACGTAGGTCTGCATAAATGTCTCATTCTGTAATAGGTAATTCAAATTGAAAAAGATCAAACTCAGTTTCCAGCTTAATCTAATATCACCTCAATTATTGTTTTTCTACAAGATGACAGAAAAATAGAATTATTGCGTCTTTCATCTTACATCATTCATCTCTCAAGTTTTACATGTTACTGATTGATGCGTAATTCACCGTTTACATCACTATATACGTGGTAAATTTGTGTGTCTCCGTCTTCGTCTCTTTGTTGTTGTATTTCGTGTGATACGATCAGGATATGGAGGAAAATAAAATAGATCCGGACAATTGCTTTCTGTACTGCAGTTTATTATTGCGAATGTTATACTGAAACAGAATCGTACATCCTGCAAATTATATTTATGGCTATCCTGATAAAATGAACGGAAAACAAGAAAAACAAAATTCATGTACGTGTTATAATGAGTTACAAATAATGTTTTAGATGATAAACAATTTTTATACAATCCTACTTACATTCCTTAATCTGCATACTAAGCGACCTGGAGAACCGTACAATTTCAGCAGTGTGCTTCGAAAATGCGTTTTCTGAATAAATGGAACAAAAAGCGTTACTCATGAAATAACTTAATTTTGTTCTAAATAAAAAAGAACATTGAATTTTACACATTTATATACGAATTTTTACATTGAAAACTAGACAATCAATATTAAAAAGGGGTGTTTCAGTTTACTGGTACTAACAGCAACGTTTATAATATGCTAGCATGTAGTGACTTTACTTTTATGAAGAGTGAACGTGATTTTATCAAGTGATACAATAATTGTTATACAAATATATATCAATGGATGTTCCACTGAAACTATTCGTTATTTTCAAGAAACCAAACCATTGCAAATGTTAACGACTGTATACGTTTCGAACTCTATATACTGACAATATGAATTCTAACTTCCATATTCAGATGACAAATACACTTACATTATATTCTGTCACGTTGCTTGGCGTAATGTTATACATCTGAAGTTTGCTGGAATTATTGAATTGAAGAAAGTATCGAGAAACATGGTCAGTAATATTAACGTGGTTATTAACTAATAGAAATAAATCCAGTTATTACTGATGAACCTCGTTCCAATAGCCAAATGTATGCGAGATTCTGTAGACGAGAATTCTCTCACACTTTACAACAAATAACTCTAATAATCTATGTTTGACAAATAAATCCATTTTCCCTGATTGGTAGATCCCTCAATTTATACTCTAAAAGAAATAAAACTGATTTGGAGATCGTGTAAAGATGTGAAGGATTGTTTCGTTGTTTTAGTATCTTAAACACAGAGGTAAAATCTACAATGAGTTTTCGAAATGTTTCATAGTGTTATTGGAATCAATTTAGATAGTCTAGAAGGTGTGATGCAATTGCTTCATTGACATTATTTGTTGATCTGAATCCTTCAAATCAAACCTCCTGCTTGTTGAAGTTGTTCAGATCAGCATGATTCCTTGTTCATCAAGTATGGTAGGGAATCACATAAATTATAAGTTTTATATAGTGCCACTTGACAATCAGTAATTTGTCAATGTTAACATTGATGCAACTTAATTTATGTAAATAAAAGCTCAATCACATACTTTAAAAGATCTATACGTTTATAGAGAGTGAGCTCAGCATTGAAGTAACCAAGGATGCCAACAATTGAAGGGTCTTCCATAGCACACCTTCCATGCCTCCAACTTTCTTAACGCCTTTTAGAGGAAACGAGATTTGAAATTCCTGATCAATATCTTGTTATTTACGCGAAATTGAATGACGGTAATAACATACTATTATGTTAGGTTATGAAACGTTAATGAATTTAGGGTTAGATACAGGGTCATCAGAACAGTCAGTTTATATAATACATTACAAAGTACATCAATACTCTTGTCATACACAATTTTAAGTGGCATTAGGCGTCTCAACTGCATTATTCATCATCAATTTTAGCGCTTTCCGATTTAGGAATATAAAAATACTGAAAATATAATCACTTGAATTTGGACTAATCAATATCGAATAATCGGATACAGAAATATTTTCCAGTTCCATATGTGCTCGTTATGTGCTTGAATGTGGTTAATCTAGCATTCGCTGTTGAAAAAGCCAAGTAATGGGCACGTATCTCTGACTGTTCGAGGAGATAACGGTAACCAATTTGTACAGGACTCTTATTGTAAACCTCAACGAAATAATTGATATTTATAACCGATAAACTTGTCGCAATTTTTGACGGGTTAAACATGAATGAACGAGCGTTCTTTCGACATTGAAATACGGACGTATATTTTCTCACATTATATTCACTGACAAGAAGGTATTCTATTTTTGACTTGTGTATAAAAATCGTAGTGAGTATTTAATCCTTGTTCCATAATTTTGAAAAATGCAATCAATGATTTTCAGGCGAGATCACTAGACAGTTCTATTCCAAATTATCTGTTCGAATGCTTCGGAAATCTATTCTCAGCATATGCAAGTGAGTGAAATTGTCATTTACAGCATTGCTGAATTTGTTATCTCAACTGATGACTATATAAATGGAAACTAACAAACAAAAACATGTGTACTAGATATCGTAATGACTTTATGAACGATTCCAAAAATAGAACACAACCATGACATTCCGATTTAGTTCTTACCAAAAAAATACGCTTGTCTCATAATTTTTCAAATATGGCCATCTGGCTAAAATAGGAAAGAAATTCATTTTATCTGAGTAAATAAGAATACGCTGTTAGATGGAACCGACTGGTAATATTCGTATTGTCTGTCTGGAAATCTCGTCTACAATAACGACGTTTTCTTACTAAATGCTTGAAGTTTGCCTTATAGAGTTAGATAAAGTAGGCAGTATGAATCTTATGAATATTCCAAGTTGATGGTGTGGTCGATGAGTTCAAACCACCAATTTTTGTAGTGCAGAATATTTTGTTTCCTTTTCGACTTATCAGATCGATGAGGCTACGTATCAGTTACCTTGAAAATGCTCTTATACGCTTGCAACATCTAGGGTTCATGTTTACAAAACTACGCTGAAGTCACTTTTCTGTCGAGACACCCGCAACATCCTTACTCAGGCGCTTACAATGTGGCATTTGATTATAAATAACTTGAAGGCTCTTAATTTTACAGTAAATGTGAAAGCATTTGTGAGAATTTGATCTAGCCTGTAAACTGGCACGACGATTGTAGCGAAGTTATTTGAGAATAAATAATAAAATCATTATTATTATATAATTCATCGAATATATTGTCTTCGCAACCATCTAATTCGGCTACAAATATCTATGATAATAATTGACTTTCATTTACTGAAAAATGAAATTTCTATCTAGCAAGGAATATAAAACACATAAAAAGATAATTTATTATGAGTGGTATTGTTGTGATGAATCCGTACTTTATTTACTTCTCGTGCATATTCAATTCATCATGGCCGCAAACAAAATGGTTATGAAGAAAGGATAGAAGAAAACGATCAGAAACAGAAGTACTGAATTCAACTCACGTCCAAAAGACTTGGATCCCAGTGTATTGTCATATTACATCTTGGCGTTATGTTTGGCCAAATTTGAGGCCTACAAATCAGAAAAGACATTCCACAAAGATTGATTTGTGCTGCTTGAAACAACAATTTGGCAGAAATTATATTTCGTAGATAGTCATTCGTTTTTCCAATGAATAATTCCAACAGATAATCTGCTGTATAGTTTGAGTATCAGATAACATGTTTTGCATTTTCTTTGCCAAATATAATAAACATTTCAAGTGTTTGTACAATTTCTACAGACAGACAGAGTACTTTGATGCCTCTATCCTACCTCTGATACGTATTCATATAACTGATTTCCGATTTCAGTAACATCACAGCGTATCTGATTCCGCTTACTATAATTTTAAGTTTTGAAGTAAAAAGCTTACAAAAATGCTCTAGTTCATTTCATGGTAGTTGTTCAAGTCTAAAAAATAACCACGCTTGTAGCTAGCGAAATGGATTATCATATGTTTTGAAACCAACTGTTATTTCTGGAATGTTAGGGATTGCCAGAAGCTTTGGATTTCAGTATATTTACTGCCTATTTAGCAAGGTAAAGAGAAAACATGAAACAAATTATATTGTCTTCTTTTGTCAATGAATCTATTGACGCCCAAGTTTTTCAGCTTATCATATTCATGTATAGTAACTATACACAAATTCAGTTTACACGATGATTTGATATCAAATAATACATATTCATAAGTCAGTGTTTTGAATCAAACGATCAACCTCATAGCATAACAGCTTCATAATCATGTTAAAACCGATTTGAAGGTTTGACACGTGAGAGAAAGAAACATAAGAAACGGTGGTTGTGAATTCAACTAAAATCTATCCATGGTTCAAGCGCGGGTTGTCTAGGTATGTAACTGATCCTTTATCAGATGCTAACTACAACTGACGAAATGTGTTTAGTTTTTATTAATAACATTTCAACACACGTCAATCACTTAATATCAAACAAACGTTTACTTAATGTTATCTTCAAACATCGTCTTACCACAATCCGTGAATAACGAAAGAATCCACTCGACGTGGTAACTTGCACTAAAGATAAGGAAAACACAATAATGTGAAGCGTTGATGTTCAATCCTAACAATAATAGTTCATCTTTTATATGTAAGACATAAATTTTAATATAGAAGTAAAAATCATATTTTATTTGAACGATATCTGAGCGGTTGAATTCAAGTGGATTCAACAGAATGTGCTGATGACTGCGTTTCAGTTTTGTTCGTTCACGAAGGTCGATACCGGTAAACTAGAAACACATCGCACTAAGCGGCATGGACTTTGCATTGTGCTAACATTTACCGTATATTCGAGATCCGAAATGTCTGAATGCTTATTAGTGGTTTTTACTGTTGGTAGCTGAGCTCACCTTACCTAATCAGTTGTACATTTATGAATTTTTCAGATTGTAACTCGATAAATGCTTGACAATAAAGCGTGACTATTATGTTTCAATCATGATAAATATCGTTTTGGGGATAACGTTTGTGTGAAATTGATTATTTATATTGAGCTGAGTGCTAGTTATCAAATAAATTTACTGTAACACCCCAGTTCCATTATCAGACGTAAATATATATTCAGGCAATAATTACATTAGGAAAATTATTTTAGTCATCATGAAAACAGGATTACCGCATATGGATAGCAGTAGGTTGGTGGCCACGATAGGCTATATTGATAAAAATTCCAGCTGAGTTTTAGAGATCCAACAATCACAAATTTCGTAAAAGTATATACTATCAAACACATGAGTCCTAAATTAATAAAGAAGCAAGAAGATGACAAATATTCAAGAGACCATGTAGAGCTCATATTCGAAACGAATAGTGATCGGATTTTTCAAATCTTTACAGATACAAGATTGTCATAGGATTTAAAAGTGGAGAAAGATGATAGATAATACCGTCAGCCTGAACAAATCGTTAAATTCATCCAGCAGATTATGAATTGGGCTCTCTTTCATATTTAAATATTCAATCTAAGTAAAATACAAAAATATATAGTTCTGCCTTACGTAAGATTAGTATGAGAAATTATCAAAATCACATAACAGTCAGTGTTACTCATCAAAATGTAGGTAGTAAGCATGGACTTACAATTGACGCATTTCCAAACAGAAAACGCTTTCTTAAACGGAACAGAGTATTTATTTTTAAAATGACAGAATGAACAATCACTCGTGTGTATAAATGTATATATATATATACTTATGTATATATATATATGTATATATATATATATATATATTTCTCTACTAAATCAAAGTTTGAACTTATCACGCCAGAGTAAAGGGTCAGTGAATACATTCGTGTGTAGTACTGTCACACGATTGATCTAAATTTGTTATGTGGGAATAATTACGGTCACACAATTTATCGGTCATTTAACAAAACTGCTGTCTCTGTGTACAAAATTGCACGTTCTCTTACTCGGCCAATATGATTTGTTTTGAAATTATGGAACGGAATAAGATTTTTGTATTCCAAGTTGGTGGTTTATTATTTGGTTTCGTTATTTGGGTAACAAATATTTTTACAGGCGTTCAGTTTGTTAATGAGTTCATCAAATTTGTTTTTCAGTATCTGATATACACCTATCCTTAATGAAATTTAGATGTATATGCCGAACACCGGAAGTCATTGATTTACCGCGACAAATTTTGTGGATACACGGAGGCATTGATACTGAAATATACGACAGTTCCTTTCACTGATAAGCGAAAAAATCTAAATTTAATGAATTAGTTTTAGATAAGAGGATCACAATGTACACTGACAATGGTCATTGTTTAACACTCCTAAACTATGTGAAAAGCGTACAAAATAAAAGATAACGTTTAAAAATGATTGTCCGCTGAAAGAACAATAGGAATATCTCCAGCTCATTGAAAACCTATTTAGAAGTAGTTAAATTTAGTAGATTAAATGAAAAGTAATCTTTCATTCAGATATCGAATTCTATTTTCAATAAAATGATTTACAACAACATCAGCACTTCATAGAACTACAATGAAAACATGGATGACATCATTTTATTGTACCATCGCATGTATTATTGCTTTACTGACCTGATCATGATTCAAATCACTAACGAACATCTGTGAACATTCCGAAATAACAAGATTCGAGCGCAATAAAATCCACTTGTTTAAACTAGCTCATGAAATATGTATTGAATATTGGAAATCAGAATAAAGCTGCACGTGTTTCGGTCAATGGTTCAAATAGTGAATGGTTAATCTACTGTGAGATCAGTATACTCAACTGTACAAATCTTTACTAAAATCTGCAGATATTATACTATGAAAAAATATCTATTGCTGAGCTGAGGATTATCAAATATTTGAAAATTAAAATATCATGCACATCATACAAAATATAAATGCCACCTGGTAGTTTCAGCAGAGAACCGATGGTTGTCAGTTCGACAGTAACTCTGCTCTTATCTTACGGTTATCATCTAACCTATTTTTCGGCTTGTTAACGGCATTAAAAACATCGCGTATTGTGTGAGAATGTGAATGCGTATTGCATAGAATGCTACAACCTGAAAAATTAACTGACGGAAAATGTTACATACATACATTCAATTTCATCAGACATCGCTATGTTTTGCCGTTATTACTTTTATTACAGTAACAATGACCCATTTCTTACAGCTTGTTTCAATCGAGTGATAAAATGTAACGTTTCAGTGAAATTATGTTTTATTTTACATGTCATCTGAGTAAAAGTCAATCTCACTCACTGCAGATCACAATTCACGTTTGTTCGAATTATACGATTGTAAGTTGACATGCAGATTTATTTATTTTCACTCAGTATTTTCTTGACTGTCACGTGCCTCGAACATTTACAATACGTGACGTTATAATTTATGTTTTTATTTCGTTATAGACAGTATGATGTAATAAATTCGGAAATAAAATAATACTCAATATTTTTTTTGTACACCTAAAGGATATAAAAATAAACGAAAGTTGATGAAACTAGATTTTATCCATTCTTTGGAAAGTTTTCAGAAGCTTTTCCAGTAGGTAATCTGACTAATGTCATGTTCATGAAAAAATGGTTAGAACGAATTCGTGACTCAGTCTGATTATAAGTGAATTTAGAAAATAGTGTCGTCTTTTATTCAGTCCGGTCCCACCTCATTCCAACATTCCCACTGACGTAACAACATTGCTATTCGAGTTTGTGTTTGGTTGTGTGTACGTCACGAATAACCTTTCGAACTTTAAAGAATCTGACTCACTGTCTCATCAAACATTTTGCATCTTTCCCAGTACAGTCATTCTGATTGAGGAATTCCCGACTGACTTCAGTTTTTCTACTAAAATTTAAGAGTTTCTTTGAAAATCAAATGTCATCGAAATACATAATTTTCGAGTACATAATCTGTTATCATGAATCTCAGCCTCACCTACTCACTGTCTCGTCGCGTAGCCATGGTTAATGAGAAAATCGAACAGAGCACGCTTGAATTCCTGGAACACAATACAGGTGCAAAGAATCAGCGGATCA
The DNA here is from genome assembly GCA_944470395.2 of Schistosoma turkestanicum. Classification (NCBI taxonomy): domain Eukaryota; kingdom Metazoa; phylum Platyhelminthes; class Trematoda; order Strigeidida; family Schistosomatidae; genus Schistosoma; species Schistosoma turkestanicum. The sequence continues at coordinate 10,587 of CALYCR020001455.1, forward strand.
AGTCAGTGATGTTTCTAGAGTCCATGATTCTGACGCAACTAGTGGCGTACTTATTCAAAAATGTCAACCGGTAACACCTGTCCACTCACTGGCTGCATCGACGAACAATAATTTGCGTTGGAGAAGCTGGTTGTATTAGGCATACGGGCGACGGAACGAGAACATGTCGCAAATCCATGAAGTCTGAAACGAGTCAGCCGTATTAGGTGGTTAAGTGTAGGCCAACTTGTTGGAGTACTCGAAGTCGAAAATAATGGACGTTTAGAGTCGATGAACAAAAAGGCTAAAAGATGTTTGCAATTTCAGATGCATCCATTCTTCGTGTTCTCTAAAATTTTGATAGTCGGAATTCGTCATTGTCATTATTTTTTTCATACTCACGTATGAGCGTTAAAATAAGGCTTTTCCTCAAATCTTCGAAGTGGACATCATCTAACCCAAAGTTGCTATCAAAATATGTTAAGATTTTCACATCATTTTATGCTTCTGGTGTATGAAATTGTGAACGATGTAAGATCAAGTGTTCTGACGCTATTCGTAGTAGCACATACATTGTGCAATCCGTTTCACTGATTTCCGGTATCACAGGGTTGTGTCAATTGGTTTCTGCAATGTCTACGGACACTTATTATACCTAATTTACTGGCATGTGTGATTATCACAAAAAGCATTGGCCTAGTGACTTTTCAGTAAACTGGGTTTTCATCACGTCATCACTCTTCTAAATGAAGACGGTCAATCTCTCAGTACAAAATTCAAATGACTATGTAGTTTTCATAAGCATCTTTCAATGATTTGTAATTTTGCATAACGCCTCATTTATCAAACTTTTTGTATGAGACAGAGATACACAAACATACTCGGAAAACTGTCGATAACATCTAATAAACGTTTCATTACAATCGTCGCTATAATAATCCCAACGATTATGTTTCTATTCTGATATCTGATATCGGTTTATTCGCTCATTTGTTGTTCTTTGTCCTTCATTAATTAGAAACCTACAATATATGAAACTAAACACAGCAAACTGTAATAGACCAATTGCATCTGATTTTTATTCGAAGACGTTTTGATTACTTTTCTTATGTTTGATGTCATTTTAGTCAGTCATTGATTGCTTCTCTGACTTCAGTTGCTGTAACCTTTGTTATTATTTATGAAACATAACACTTTCTCGTTGTCCAATTCTAAGACGTGTTATTTTGAGCATACGCGATATATTGGGCATATTATTCTTTCAATGATATGATTATCGAAACTTTATTTAACATATTGATTGACGTGTGATTACTTTTACTATGTTTGATGTCATTTTGGTGCTCTTTGATTGTTTCACTAGCCTCAGCTGGAATCCTTTGTATTTGATTTCTTAAAATAACACTTTCCGTCCTTTCAATTCTAAGGCGTGCTCTTTTGAAGAGACATGATATCTTGGGCCTGGTCTTTGTCCATTGATATGGTTAATAATAGGTGAATTTACCTATTCTTTGTAATTCGCTTCGTACTGAGTAGATGTATAAGGAACAAAAGATGGTGTTCAATTTGTGTGATATCCCTGCAATAGATTTGTCATGCAAGCAAAATAGACATATTCTCACAACTTATTCAGATACGCCGTTGTCTGATTTCACACTCGAAAACATAAACAAAATAATTTGAGCCACCAAATTAGTCTGTTTATCACCATATTGTTTTCATTTTTTTCGACCTACTTCATTTCAGGGGAAACTAATAATATGTAGAGACGAATCGCAGTCGGCTTTATTTTTGAAAATTATTGCGTCATGCAGGAATAATATTTCTAACAATTTAATGTGATCAAATAACTATGAAAGTCTACGAAAGCAATAAATTGTACTTTCCAATATATTTGCAGGCTTCAGACAACTCAATTGATCGAAAAACTGAGTTTCGCATTGTGAAATGACATTTTAAAAAAATATTTTTTGTTATATACTATTATAATTCAAACTACAGGTCATTGGTTTTTTTCGGCTTGCATGCATACTCATGCTTTTTAATATCACAATACTAAGGGTCTTAGTAGATTTACTGAAAACAGTCTGGATTAGGCACGTGTTGAGAAACGAGTTTTCGGCTATTTTAGATACTTATTATTGTGCATTTATCGTCCGATAGTTTTCTTGTCAGATTCATTCAACAATGAACATGAGCACAAAATCTGAAACATGATTATTGATTAGATCAACGTCATTAAATGGAATATGTAGCATTGGCTTTGTAACATTTATCAAAGGTATTCATAGATATAAAATTCTCACGTTTGCTTCAACACAAATTGCTCTCACAACCAGTACATTATTCGTTATTCAATTTCAATTTATGTAGTGAACGATCGGTCGCGTGTAAATTACAGCACGGTCTCGTTTTTGTCAAGTTTTCTTAAATGTGCAAATATTCTTATTCTGTAGAGTGAAATCAATTGTTGTGTTGCATGTCATCTATTTTATTGTAGTTCAAATGAAACATTTGTTACGAGTTATTATTCGATGTGTTTTCGGTGACATGTTTAAATCCCGTGTATATGTAGGTTAATATTCTCATTTTAGAATCTTTACCTGCTACGAAAACAGTTCTTGATATTGAGAAAATGTATGTAGACGATTGTTATGAATGATTTACGGTGGAAGGAGGATTGTGAACAACTCTTAACGTAACTTTGTTGTTGTTATTCATAATAAAGAATTCATTCAATAATATTACCTCAGTAGTGTAATGACATTTCAACGCAGTATATTTCAAATATCGTCCACTAAAATACAGTTGAATAATGACTATCGCATTTCAGCATCAAAAGCGATATTGCACCTGGTTCTCTCGTTACCACGATGTCAAGGTTTGAATTTTTATGTTATTCTTGAAGCGAAATCTCACAAATAATTCTCATATATCGAACGATAGATCATGATATTGTAGGACATATCTGTTGTTCACAAACGGTGTAAGAGGAAACTTGTTCGAATTTTTTTGATGTAGATTAGGATGCGATCCAGTAGATCATTAAGGCAAACCACAACTAGCGACGGAATATTTGGCTTACTCGTTTATTTATACTTCATGTACATTAGCTGGGCACTGTGATTCCCATCATTAATCTTCAGAAGTCACTCTTGAGTGCGAAAGCGATCATTTGCGTATTTCTTCAAAACATACCAAAAACGGTTACTGAAAATAATTTCACAAATACACCTTCTTGCAATTCGAATTCAAGTTGTTTCAAGCAAGTGAATAATAGAACCAGAAGCGAGCGATGATATATTAAATACTAGAACCGTTATGTTTTAACTCCTCATTGTTAATTTACTACAAGTCAACTTTATTCTAACAATGTATCTGTGACAGAAGAGGCTCCTCAGATCCACTTCCTCAATTGACTGTATGCTTCGTCTTCGCTTGTCAAGAAATTGTATTTTGAAACATCCCTAATGCGTTAGTTTGACAACAGATATATCTAGACTTATGGTTAAATCATTATTCTTTGCGTTCATAGGTGCTTAGCAGTTAACCATCCTAAATGCTACTATCAGTATAATGTTACGTGTTATTTGTTGTATTCCATAAGCTGTCATTTCGATATCTTAACGGCATTAAGACGATGTTCGCGATCAGGAAGTTCGTCAACTAAGTCAGAATAAACGGATCGACTGAACGCTTCAACACCAAAATGTTGAATGATAAAACTGGTAGAAAATTACGAGGAATTCGATATCATGAGTATCATGCGACAAAATGTTTACGTACCATCTATTCAACATACTAGCTTATCTTTCATTTAGTTGATGGATATTTATCAACGATAATGATTGTAATAAAATGACTGTTAAATTTACTGTGCTGAGAGATACAACTCAGTCGATAATGCGATTTCTTATTTCAAGCATCGGAGGAAGGTCAGACAACGTTAGATTCATAGATAATTACAGTTCATCTACAGTAACGAAAAACTGTAGTAATTTTAATCGAGAAGCATTAATTCTTGATCTAACATATGCAGAAGATGAATAAATCGATTGGGCTTGTAAATTTTTGATCAGTATCATGTTAATAAGATATTCCCAACATGATATTCAGCAAATTTTTACGAAGTCTGATTTAAAGCCTATTTCGATGCCTATTACATTTCAAAAAAATCGACAGCAAAGAAGACAGAGATAAGCATAACAAACTCCTAAAGGTGATGAATAACTAGCAAGAGCAGTCATCAAGGAGCTTCACTTTCAATCGATTGAAGTCATAATTGTTGACAGGCTGCAATCAAACAATTGGTCTTCGCCTAATTACGACTTAAAATGTTTTTATGTTTGTTCGTTTGTTTTGTCCTAACTGTGAACTACTGAGCATTTACATAGCAGGATGAAAATTCTGTTCAGATATAAGCATAATTTATCGGTACTCTCAACTCAGATTGTTTCATGAGAAATTAAAATGTGATGAAATTTTGAATACGTTCTGTAGATATCGATTTTTTTGATGTGATGAAGCAGCTTATTATTGGTAATGACGGCTTGTGTATCTGGTCTGATGTGCAGGAATCTAATAGAATCCGGCCGTTTGACATGAAATAAATTGATGTATAACTATCAATTTCAGAAGTGAAATGACATCATTGCCTCAAAAAAATTTGTTTCCATTAAACGGTCTAACCACTGTCTGATAAAATGCAGGAACATATTACTACAAATCAGTACATAATGATTTTGCAATCAGGCAGTTTCACCACGTCATTCATCTTGGTGGATACTATCAACCTGATTAGACAAGACGAAGAAATTTATCGGCCGAAATTTCAGAATCGTTGAATTATATCGCTCTCTGTGTAAATTTTGCGTTCAGCAAAATATAGGTTGTGTTTTTCATAATTTTAACTTTTGTTCGGTTTGAAATTGTTAAGACGATATATAGAAACTGGTTGACCATATAATCAATTGCTCATATATTAAGTTGCTTTGTGTTGAGATTGCTGATAGTAAAACATTGCGTTCATCGACATTTTCACTCGGATTTCACGTTTCCAGTTCATGAGAATATACACAATATTGCATCAGAATCAGAGATTCTAAAAATCAATTACAGTTCAATAATCACAAACGATCCGTAAACATAGAAATTCGTGTCACGAATTTCCATTATCGAAAACAATACTACTAATAATAGCTTCCTACTATCCTACAGTATACTTATGGCTGCAGCGTCAAAACAAACCTAACCGTCAAAAGAATTCAGAAACATCCACTTCAATAGAACAAAACGCAGCATGATTAACTTTACATATTATTTGTCCATGTAAATATTGTGAAACGCGATAATAGATAAACCCTCTATACAACAAATTAGACGATTGGTAATGCTTATTCAGTGTTACTCTGCTTCACAGTTCCACAATTCTCTGTACAATCGGAACTTGTCTGTTACTCTTCACTGTATATCAAGAAACAAATTAGGTGACGAAAGACAAGTTCATCAATCATTTACTGCAAGGAAATCATTTTAGCATTTCATGCGTTTATATACATTGCAAAATCACTGGTAGGGTGTGAAGAGTCTTCTTCGGATTTCGAAATGTACATATTCATTCGATTGACATTCCTGTATATCTGTTTTTCCATAACAAAGAGAATGAGTTTGGGGAGCATTGGCAGTCCATCACAAATATGCAACTGAAAACTCATAAAATAGAGCTAAACGAAATTTCATTCAAAATAATTCAGTGTGCATATTCAAGTTGAAATAATGTCCATCTACAAGTATTGCAGTCCACAGGTTCGTTAATGCAGAATAACGATTTGGTTCTTCGAAAAACTTTTTTTATAAGGTTTATTTTTGCGACAATCCAGAAACATTGATATTGAATTTAATGACCTGTAGTTAACCTTCTGTTTGTGCCTTTCTACAAATGTGTGAGTGAGTCTATCATAAGTTTCTAATCCATTTTGCATACCCTGAACAAAACGCTGAATAGAAGACAAGATGAATAATCGTAAATTTCTGAATTACAACATCGTTACTAACATCACTGATAATTTACTTCTTGAATTTTTGGTACTAATAGATCAGTTTCTCAGCATACGTTTCAGTGATGTCTTCTTTCAAATGAAATGTATTCAAACTGCTTTCACGAGAGAGAGAAACTGATTCAACATATAATCGAATGTTCACAAATTCATGTTGCTTTGTTTTAAAATTGTGAATTTCATCAAATTCCAAATTCACTTATAAGTATTTCGAGCGCAAACGTGAAGTTACCAATCTGAAAATTATTCTGCAAATCATTTTTTCCCATTCCAAACAAGTTTGCGTCCATGATATCTTTTGTTTCCTGTCCACATGAATTACTTATGAATCGCATGTCAGTGTTCACGTAAAGCGCGAGAAATGAAATGAATTGTGGAAGTGTTTCCTTGTGTAATTGCAATCTGCAGTTACAGTCTTGTTTTGTGTGAAATTTGCTACTCTTGTTTTTGCATTCTATAATTACGAGCAGTCAATTAGTGGCTGTTTCGATCTTTTGTATTCAACTTCCAGTTATTTAGTGATGCCAAACATGACAGCATCATTTTGAACAATGGTCAGTCCATTGTTTTCATATTCTTGATGACTGCTCAATACACCTGCTATTATATGTCGCTGTCTCATTAGGAGACTGATTTAGTTTTAAAATATGATAATTCAAACAGATTATAATGTGTTTAGCAAAACTGTGGAAACTTTATCGCAATCCCACTAGAATTACCAATCATATCTCATTAATAAAATAGTCTGACTTATCGGTATCTCATAACGATAAGCATAGAAAAATGTTTATGATATTAATCACGTTCCAAATATTATTATACTTCTGTAAAAACGAAATTAAAAATGCTCACAATTGAATTCCTACGAACAAGACTCAGATTGAATTGCTTGTACACAATGCATATTTTGCGTTATTTTGTTAATTCACGGATTACTTGAAGAGAGAATGATGAGAGAAGAATATTAAATTGTCATAATAGGATATCAAGATACATGACAGAAATAACTGACCGGTGAAAATCTGTCCTCACGTCCAAAATATATGGTACAGATTCCTCACAAACGAATCTGTGGCTAATCACTCTTGCTCTTTCAGTATTTTGTCTCTTAGAGCCTAATTAATGACAATGGTTGTTATTTTTCATTATCTTCGTCATTTAATTGATTGAATCTTTATAATTGGAAACAGATTTTAAAATAGTATAGATTGACACGGATTATTCCAATGAACATTTTGTTTCGCGTATGAAATAATTGATGCTAACTAATGCTCATCATTTATTTTACCAAAAGCTTGCATCAGTGTCCCAATATTTTTTAGGTAATTCAATTCGATAGTACGGTAGGTATGGTTGATCACAATATCATTATATCCTTGGTTATTACATCGGCTAAGACTATGTCATCTGTCTCAGATTTTATCACTGTGACTGACAAATTATATTTCTAATGTCTGTGGTCAATCACAGATTACAATCAGCCTAATTTGAAACTGTTTTAATTCCACGTTGTAGGGTTTAAATCAGTGTCCCAATATTTATTTGGTTAATTAATTCGAATAAGATTAAGCACAGTTTATAGCGAATGATAATATCACCGCAGTTATTTCTTCATTACAACATCACTGTAAACTGGAATTATAACATCTATCACTCATATGTAGTTGCTGTCAGTTAACAATCACTCTCTGTTTTTACATATTATTGATTGATGCAAAATTCACTGTTGACATCATTATTTATATGGTTTACTTGAACGTTTCTGTTTTATTCTCCTTGATGTTGCATTTCGTGCGGTTCGATGAGGAAGTGGAGGAAAATAGAATAGATCCGGACAAGTGCCTTCTGTACTGCAGTTTATAAATGCAAATGTTACATTGAAGCAGAATCGTACATCCTGCAAATTATATTTATGGCTATCCTGATGAAATGCACGGAGAAAACGGAAGGAAAAAAATTAGTTTGCGTGTTACAACAAATGAATATTTTGTCTCAGATGATAAACAATATTCGCAATACTACTTACATTTCTCATTCGGCATATTAGGCGACCTGGAGTACCGTAAAATTTCAGCAGTGTGCTTCGTAAATACATTTTTTGAACAAAGGTAACAAAAAAAGCTTCATCTACGAAACAACTAATTTTTGCTGTATACAAAAAATAACATTGAATTTAACACATTTATATACGAATTCTTACATTGAAATCTAGATAATTCACAATTAAAACAGCGGTGTTTCAGTTTACTAATACTTACAGCAGCGTTTAAGATTTACGAGCTTTGAGTTGCTCCACTTTGATGAAGAGTGAACGTGATTTTAAGATTGTCGAGAAAACGTTTAGCCCCGGGGGATAATTGTGGTGGTGTTCCGTTCTCCGAGCTGGTTGTTTTGGTTGTGGAGCTATCTTTGTTCTTCTGAACAACATCAGATAGAAGTGAAGCATTCGAATTTCTCCACCTTTGACCTGTAGCTCGTCCTTCTAACATCACTATTGATCGGTTGCTGTTGACCTTTGTCCTATTGTTGTTTGCGACTTACTTTTGTTTGGCTACACCTTTCAATCTGTTTCTTGATTCTGTGTAACCAATGATTTTCCTGATTGGTAGATAAATTGGGTCAATGTCGAGTATGTTGTTCAGAATAACTAAGAAAGCTACACAACCAAAAACACCAGCTGAGAGAACGAAACATCACCACAGTGAACGTGATTTTATCATATATAGAAAACAACAATTGATATACCATTATGTTTCTGTGGTTGTTCAACTGAAACTTTTGGTTATTTGTTATTTTCAACAAAATAATAAATTGCAAATGTTGTCGACTCTATACGTTTCGAACTCTATATACTGACAATATGAAAGTAAACTTCGATATTCAGGTCACAAATACACTCACATTATATTCTGTCACGTTGCTTGGCATAATGTTATACATCTGAAGTTTGCTGGAATTGACAAAAGTGTCAAGAGACATGGTCAGTATTATTATTGTGGTTATCAACTAATAGAAATAAAGCTGATTGTTACTGATGAACCCCGTTCAAATAGCCAAATATATGTGAGAATCTGTAGACGAGAATTCTCTCACACTTTTCACCAAATAACTCCGATATTCTATAAGTTTCACAATTTATTCCATTTTCCCCCATATTGGTAGATCAAATTGTTATAGTATTATCAACACAGAAGTGAAATTTACAATGCGTTATTGGAATCGATTTGGATAGTCTAGAGTGTGTGATGCAATTGCTACATTGACATTATTTGTTTATCTGCATTCTAAAAGATCAAACCACTCGCTTCTGCAAATTGTTCATATCAGCATGAGTCCTTCTTCATCAAGTGTCATAGTAAATCAAATACAATACAAGTTATTATATAAAACCACTTGACAATAAGTGTTAACATCGATGCAACCTAATGTAGGTAAAAAGGGGCTCAATAACATACTTTAAAAGATCTATACGTTTATAGAGAGTGTATGTGGGAATCTGTAGACAAGAATTCTCCCACACTTTTCACCAAATAACTCTGATATTCTATAAGTTTCACAACTTATTCCATTTACCCTTATTGGCAGATCCCTCTTTTTATCGTCTGAAAGAAATAAAACTGATTTAAATATCGGGTAATTTATGATGTATTAATTCTTTGTTTAAGTACCCTAAACACAGAAGTAAAAGCGTTTTTGAATTTCTTCATAGTGTTTTTGGAATCAATTTGGATAGTCTAGAAGGTGTGATGCAAAAGCTTCATTGACATAATTGGTTTATCTGTATTCGTTCAGATCAAACCTCTCGCTTGTGCAAATTGTTCATATCAGCATGAGTCCTTCTTCATCAAGTGTCATAGTAAATCAAATACAATACAAGTTATTATATAAAACCACTTGACAATAAGTGTTAACATCGATGCAACTAATGTGTTTAAAAAGAAGCTCAATCACATACTTCAAAAGATCTATACGTTTATAGAGAGTGAGCGCAGCATTGAAGTAACCAAGGACGCCAACGATTGAAGAATCTTCCAAGGCACACCTCCCATGTTTCAGGAATTCATAACGCCTTAAACGGGAGTTGAAATTCCTGATCAATATCTTGTTATTTACATGAAATAAAATCCGCCCAATGAAATTTAATCAAGTGTAATTAAAAAACTTTTGAATAATATTGAAGTTAGATTCAAAGTCACTTGAATAGTCAGTAAATAGAATTGAATTCAAAATAAATCGATACACCATCAGACCCAATTTTTACTCGCAATAATAAATATCCAACAATCGGATACAGAAAATTATTCGAGTTAAGTAAAGGCTCGTCATGTGCTTTATTGCAGTCATTCTAGCATTCGGCATGGAGAAAGCCAAGTAATGTGTACCGAGCTGGGACTATTATAATTGATGACTGTAACGAACGTTCACGGGTCTATAATGATACATCTCATCCGTATATTTCATATTTGTTATCAAAAATCTTGATGCAATTTAGGACGTGCTAAACCTAAATAAACGAGCATTTTGCGACAAAAATCTGCTTTGAAATGGAAATATAAGCGTATATATTCACTGACAAGTTGATAGGCTATTTCGATTTTTGTTAATAAATTCTAGGGCCTATTTCATCAATGTTCCCTAATTTTGAAAAATGCAATCAATGATTTTTAGGCGGGATCACCAAGCAGACGTATTCCGAATTTCCGTTCGTATGCTTAGGAAATCTCTACTCAGACTAACGAAGTGAGTCAAATCGTCAATAACTGCATTGCTGATTTTGTTATCTCAACTGATGAATATTCTAATGAGGACTACCAAACAAAATGTTCGTGCAATGCATATTGTTTTGATAATATGAACGAATCCAAGAATAGGACACAACTCCGAAATTCAGATTTCGTTCTTACCAAAAATTTTCTGTATGGTCGAAAATTGTTAAACATGGCCATCTGTAATCCAACTCCGGTCTTATTGGCTGAAATAAAAAAATTCATTTGATCTGAACAAATCAGAATACAATGTTATTAAAAGTAAACTGTTATTATTTATATTATCCGCCTGAAGATCTGTTCTACAATAACGATGATAAGCCTAGCAATTCGAGCTTCACGTTCATCATCTGCTTCATCAGTGCAAAATATGGTTTAACTTAACTTGTGAATAAAACGTGTGGCGTTGATAAAAGAGATTCATTTCTTCTTCACCTACGCTCACGTTTTCTTTTTAAATGCATGAAATTTGCTTTTCAGAGTTATATATAAAATACATCGCATCTGTCATCTTTGCCACCAATGAATTTGATTACATATATTTATGATAATAATTGACTTTAAATTACTGAAAAATGAAACTCTTATTTTGCTATGAATAGAAAACAAAATCCAGTTTTAATGTGATAAATCTTTGAGAAGATTTGTATTCCAGTATTCACCTTGTCACTTTCAAAGCTCACAGTTCATAAGATATGAGTTTAAGATAAATTATATATTTGAATGAAAAATTATTAAAACTTGTTAAAATGTCTCTAAATAATATACAAATAAAATTATGAATGTTATTTAAATGTAATCGCTTATGTTGTAATTACCACAAATTGTGCTTGTTCATATTTTGAACGATAAGTTATTATGAGTGGTATTTTTTTGATGAGACAGTACTTTGATTTCTTTTTGTGAATATTCAATTCATTATAGCTAAATTGATAAAAGGTTATGAAGAAAGGATAAAGGTAAAACGATCAGAAACATAAGTACTGAATTAAACTAACGTTCAAAAGACTTCGATTCCATTTCGTTGTCACATTATATTTCGGATGTTTGTTTGGCCAAATTTGAGGCCTACAAATCAGAAAACACATTTCACTAAGACTGATTTGCGCTCCTTGGAGCAACAATGTAGTGAAAATTTTCTTTCGTACATAATCAATCGTTTTTCTAAGGTATAAGTCCAACAATTAATCTGCTGTATAATATGAGTATCAGATAAGGTGTTTTGCATTTTCTTTACCAAATATATTAAAAATTGCAAGTGTTTCTACAATTTCAACAGGCAGACAGAGAACTACTGTGTTCAACCTCATGGCTTAACAGCTTCATAATTTTCAGACGTGAGAGTCTGACTGATAATCCCTCAGTCGTTAAATGAAAGTGAGAAATCGTGTTTAGTAATCCATATCCATTATAAACCTATAGACACACTTTATTCAACTAATATCATACAAACGTTTGCCGAATGTTATTTTTAAACATCGTCTTACCACATTCCATGAATAACAAAAGAATCAACTTGAGGCGGTAATGCGCACTAAATATAGAAAAAACACAATAATGTCAAGCGTTGATGTTCAATCCTAAGAAAAATAGTACATGTTGAAGATAGAAAGCAAATATTTTATTATTGAAAAAGAACTAAATTATAATTTCTACGACATTTGAGATGTTGAATTTAAGTGGATTCAATAAAATATGCTAATCACTGAGTTTAAATTTTGTTTGTTCACGAAAGTCGATACTGGTAAACTAGAAACATATCGCACTAAGCGGCATGGACTTTGAGTTGTGCTATCATTCATCCTACATCCGAGATCCTTCATGCCTGAATCTTTATCGGTGGTTTCCCAATAGGCTAGTCAACTCATCACAACAAATCAGTTGTACATTTATGATTTTTCCAGATTGTCACTCAAATAATATGTTTCGGTGATGGGGAATATCGGTCACGTGATATGGTTTGTATAAAATCTGTGACCAAAAGTTCATTTATCATATTGAGTTGAGTGCCATTCATCAAGAAATGGATTGTATCATCTCAAATCAATAATTAAACATGAATATTTTGAGGCGATCAGTTGTGTTGGATATCAATAGAAATGTATTACCGATTTTCGATTGTAGTAGGTTCCTGGCCAGGCTAGACTCAACTGGTAGAAATTCCAACTGAGGTTTAGAGATCCAACAGTCACAAGTGTAGTAAGTGCATGAATTATCAAACACAGAAGTCTGAAAATTTTAAAGAAAGAAAGAAGATGACAAATAAACAAAAGATACTGCAGAGTTCATATTTGAAACGAAAGGTTATCGCATTTTTCAAATATCTAGAGAAACAACGTTTTCTTTATGTTGAAACGTAAAATGGACGCTTCACAATTGTTCCTAAACTAATACTGTTAACCGGAACAAGTATTTTTAATTGAGTGATGTGTCATATTCAAATATTCAATCCAAATAAAATACAAAAGTGTGTAGTAATGCTCTACGTAGGATTAGGATAGGAAATAAGATAATACTCATTATACTGAGCGTTTATTATCAAATAATTGATAAGAAACATGGACTTACAATTGACTCATTGACGATCGAAAAACGTTATCGTCACTGAAAGAGAGTAATTGAATTTATAATGACAGAAAGAAGTAGCACGCGTTTATATGTATATAATTTACTGGAATAAATGAAAGTTTCAACTTATCACGTAAGAGTATAAGGTCAGTGAATACAATCATGTGTAGTACTGTCACATGATTGATGTAAGTGTATTATTAGTGAGATATTGCAGTCGCACATTTTATTGGTCATTTCATGATAACTGAACGTTTTCTCAAACTGAAGCAAAATGAATATTTTCTGAAAATGTGGGACGAAATAATCAACTTTACAATCTACATTAATTAAAGTACGTGATTGTACGGAATCGCAGATCGCTTTATGAAATTTCGATGTATTTGTGATTCATTGGAAAGCTTTAGCGGTTGGTTAAGCCAAAACTTGCAATTTACTCATCTTCACCATAAACCAGAAGATGAGCTTCATTTATCTGTTTTTCAGTGTATTCACGATTAGACTCAGAAATTTGTTTAGAATATTTGTATTGCAAGGTCGTGGTTCACTCACTCTTTCGTTATTCGCGTAAGAAATATTCTTTGCGTGCGTTCAGTTTGTCGATAAGTTCATCAATTCTTTGTTTGTGGGTATCTAATTCACATCTATCATTATTCAAAATTATTAAGTGCGCCGAACACTGGAAGTCATTGATTTCGTAGGAAATCCATACGGAAACATTCAACAATTCATTTCATTGATAATCGAATAATTCTGACATTTATGAATTAGTCATATGAAATAAAATCACAATTTACACAGACAATCAAAATTCCTTAACACTCCAAGACAATCGTTCATTCGGTGATCAGATATCAAAATATATTTTCATTAAAATGATGTTAAACAACTTACGAAATCCACTGGTTAACACTAGATCATGGAATACACATTTAATATTGGAAACCAGAATATAGTTTTAGTAATACATGCTTATTAAGGATGTTTCTCGTTATAAATTCAAGTAGTTCTGTTAATTACTGTCACAAGTGAGAACATTATTCATTTACGGATTCACAATACTTGTGTGTAGGCCAATTTTACTAATAGTGATTGGTTAAGGTACGGTGAAATCAGTATACTCAACTGTACAAATCTTCACTAAAATTACCATCATAACATCAGATAATAAAGTATGACAGAATATTTGTTGCTGTTGTGAGGATAATGAGATTTCAGAAAATAAAACTATCATGCATATCATAAAAAATATAAATGTCACCTAGTTATTTCAGCAGATGAACGATGGTTGTCAGTTCGACAAGAAGTATGCTCTTATCTTACGTTTATCATCTAACCTAATGGTAATTAACTGACAGAAAAGGCTTTATACATCGCTATGTTTTTTCGTTATTTCTTTCAATACAGTAACAACGACCCATTTCTTACAGCTTGTTTCAATCGAGTGATAAAATGTAACGTTTCATTTAAATTATGTTTTATTTTACATGTTTTCTGAATAAACGTCAATCTCACTCACTGCAGATCACAATTCACGTTTGTTCGAATTATACGATTGTAGGTTGACATGCAGATTTATTTATTTTCACTCAGTATTTTCTTGACTGTCACGTGCCTCGAACATTTATAATAAGTGACGTCAAAATTTATGTTTTCATTTTGTTATTGTTGGTGTCTTGCAATAATTGCAGAAGAAAAATATTATTCAATACTTATGATACACTTAAAAGAAATAACAATATAAGAATATCTGATAAAGTTAGTTTGAATTTTCAGTGTCTGATATGTTAACATAAGCTCTACGAGTAACTATTCTCATGTAGATTCTATCGGTTGATGACATGGTCATGAAAATATGCTAACTACAAACCATGGAAAGATGGACTGAGCAAACGTTTATTTTGTGCAGTAAAGAATGAGTAATACTTATGAAATGAATAAGAATTCTTCAATAGATCACTAGTGAATAAATTGAAGGATAGATCGTTGAAGTAAGAATTCGCACTCACTAATACTTATTTGTGTTGAGCACACAATAGGCATTTTAGAAGGTGATAGGATGCCGGTCAACAAATGAAACGTTTGCTTCAAGTTAGCGACCGTACTTAAGGACGGACAAACGAATGATGTGAAACAAATGTGTTTAAATCCTGCGTTTTCTGTCGCGTGTTTATACTAAAGCTGTATCTATTCGGTGTACAGTCAGAACATACGACTGATTTCATTTACCGCAGCTAAATTATGCACATGCAGTGGCAGCCTCACCCACTCACTATCTCTTTGTGTAGCCATGGTAAATTAGAAAATTGATCAGAGCACGCTTGAATTTCTGGAACACAAGACAAGTACGTAGGTAAGGTGGATTAATTCACTGAAGTTAAGAAAGTCGTATTTTGAACCTATATATTAAATAAAAAGTCCATGATTCTGTCGCTACTAGTGGCAAACTCCGTAGAAAAGGGCAACTGAAAACACGTGCTTTTCAATGACTGCATCCACGAGCAATGATTCGCAGTAGACGGGCAGGTTGTTATCAGCACACAGGGGACAGAACGAGAACATGGCGCAAATCCATGAGGTCTAAAACAAGTCAGCCGTATTATGTCGTTAAGTGTTGGCCAACTTGTTTGAGTATTCGAAGTCGAAAATAATAGACGGTTAGAGTCGATGAACAAAATGGCTAAAAGATGTTTGCGATTTGAGGTGCATCCAGTCTTGGCGTTCTCTAAAATTTTGATAGTCGGAATTCGTCATTGTCATTATTTTTTTCATACTCAAGAATGAGCGTTAAAATTAAGCTTTTCCTCAAAACTTCGAAATGGACATCATCTAAACCAAAGTTGCTATCAATGAATCACACTTCTAAAATAATGTTTTTCAACCATTATCTTCTCCGTAACTGCCGATACCTCCAATATCTCTGCCGATTATTTGTTTGAACTGACAGTTACGTTTGTATGTTAATACCGTATGGCAACTGGAGCTGTTGTACGTACGTACGAATTTCTATATTGCAACTAACCGCTGCAGTGGTACCGCATCTTCTACTGTTGTAGTTTTCATGTATAAGGTTGTTCAGTATTTTTTTCAAGATCCATTTTGTGCTATTCGATATGTTCTCAGATCGCAATCCATTGATTTGTACGGTTTCGCAAACAACAAGTCACGATTTCGTATTAATATTCGTGCTTTTGAGAACTGTATAATGAATGAAAAACTAGATTCCATTGAATAGGAAACAAATGAGGATGTTAGTTGTATATTGACTACAATTCTTCGTTCAGCAAGTCTTCAGTATAAGGTAAATATATACTGACATACATATGCCTAAATTTCTATTTCCAAAACATTATCCACGGATCAACATTTTTCAAACATTTCTACTGGTTTTCATTCATCTGATGTCTTCTCGTAATTCTTCACGTACATTATGCCTCAGTCTTTGCCCTTTGGAGCTGTCCACTGGTTTTTTGATACTTGTCCAACATTCTAGACGAATTCATTATTTGTTACCAGTTTGCTACAAAATATCAACAATGTCACTTCAACGATATTCGCAGAAAAACTTTAAATGTTTCACTAGTTTTCGCGTATCATCCTTATATCAGTGCATCTTCCTGATTTCTACATTCAGTAAAATCTTATTTGATCACTGATAAATTGGTTTAAAAAGATTTATTTTGACTCCGAAAATTCTGACAGATGTGTGTTTTTTTAGTTGATGTTGCCTAATTCTTAGACGTGCTGTTTTAAACAGACCCCATATATTTGACATATTCTTCTTTCATTGATATGGTTCTCGATAAGTTCATTTACCTATTGATTTTAATTTTCCTCGAAATAAATTAATATGTTTGCAATTCAGCTTCAAAACTGCATTCTGTTTTTACAAAATACCTGAAAGAACAAACGATGAATATTTCAGATCAAATGATGATGTTTAACTTGTGCGACAATCGTTCATTTGCTTCGACAGACAAGCAAACTAGATAACTGCTCAAAATATATTCAGATATGCCGCTGTCTGATTTCACAATTGAAAACATAAACAAAATCATTTAAGCCGAAAAGTAGGTCTGTTTATTATCATTTTGGGTAATTGTTGCTAGACCTACAGGGAACAAAAACGATGTGGATAGACAACCCGCAGTACGCATTATAACTGAAAGTTCATTCATCACGCTAGAATAATCAGTTTGCAGTATCTCGATGCAATCAAACTCTAAAAGTTTATAACACGACTCAATTTTATACTCACTAAATTTGGCAGGCTTAAGACAACAAAAAGCTTTCAACTTCTGAGTTTTGCAGAGAAAACCTAATTAGTCTTCGTTACATGGGATTGTAATTTATTAAAGACGTCACTGATTGCTTCGGTCGACATGCACACATTCGCATTTTCCCAGACACAATAATTAGGTTATGGTAGATTTGCTAATGACCTTCAGGAATGAGTCAGTGATAAACAGCGTGTTTGCGGCTATATAACGCACATATTTTATGCAAGTGTCATCCGATAATATTCTATTCAGATTCATTCAACAGTATTAGAACTGAAATTCATCACACAATGTGAAACAGAACGATTGATTAGATTAACTTCGACGAATATAATATGAAGCATTGTCTTTGGATCATTTACGTAAGTTATTCATAGATTTAAAATTTCCACATTTGCTTTAACACAAATTGCTCTTGCAAATAGTGCATTATTCGAAATTCTGTTTCTTATTATGAAGCGAACAATCGATCGCCTGTAAATTACAGCAAAATCCCGTATTTGATAACTTTTCTAAAATGCGCAAATATTTTTATACTGTAGACCGAAATCAATTGTTGTTTTCCATTTCATCTCTTTGATCGCAGTTTGAATGAAACATTTGTTATGAGTCATTTTTCGATACGTTTTCGGTGACATGTTTATATTTCATATATATATGTGTATATTGAATTTCTTGTTTGAGAATGTTTCATGCTGGGAAAGCAGTTCCTAAGATTGAGAAAATATATGTAGATGATTATTATATATCTATCTATCTATCTATCTATCTATATATATATATATATATACACATATATATATATATTACTTACTTACTTACTTACGCCTGTTACCCCAAATGGAGCATAGGCTGCCCACCAGTTTTCTCCAACCAACTCTGTCCTGGGCTTCCCTCTCCAGTTCTGTCCAATGTTTGTTCATTCCTCTCATATCTTTCTCTATTTCTCGGCGTAGTGTGTTCCTTGGCCTTCCTCTTTTCCTTTTGCTTTGAGGGTTTCATGTGAGGGCTTGTCTCGTGACGCAGTTAGGTGCTTTTCGTAGTGTATGTCCTATCCACTTCCACCGCTTTTTCCAGATTTCCTCCTCCATTGGAATCTGACTTGTTCTCTCACACAGTTCGTTGTTGCTGATGGTGTCTGGCAAACGAATACGAAGTATTTTGCGTAGACAGCGGTTAATAAACACTTGTATCTTCTGAATGATGGCTTTGGTAGTTCTCCATGTTTCCGCTCCATACAGTATTGAAAATCCTGATTTTGGTTTTGTTTGAAAGTTGTTTGGAGTTCCAGATATTTTTCAACTGTAGAAATGCAGCCCTCGCTTTGCCAATCCACGCCCTCACATCTGCGTCCGATCCACCTTTCTCGTCGATGATGAAGCCAAGATATGTGAAGGTGTTAACGTCCTCCAAGGTATCTCCATCAAGCGTGATTCGGTTAGTGCATGTTGTGTTGCATCGGAGAACTTTGCTTTTTCCTTTATGTATGTTGAGACCTACTGCTGCAGAGGCTGCTGCTACACTGGTCGTCTTCTCTTGCATTTGTTGTTGAGTGTGCGATATAAGAGCCAGGTCATCTGCGAAGTCCAGATCGTCCAGCTGCGTCCTAACTGTCAGCTGACCTCCGTGCACGATTTTGCAGTTGAATCCATCATAAGAGTTCCGTATGATGTTGACTACTTTCTCAGGCACACCGTAGTGTCGAAGAAGCCTCCACAGTGTTTTCCCATCAACGCTATCAAATGCTTTCTCGTAGTCGATGAAGTTGATGTAGAGTGGTGAATGTGAAATATTTTCGCAGTTGTTACCACATCTGCTTTCATTGCCTCTGCTGGAATGTTGTCTGGTCCTGCTGCTTTGCCGTTCTTGATTTGTCTGATGGCTATACTGATCTCCTCAATCGTAGGTGCGCCAATATTAATTGGGAGGTCCTTGGATGCTGCTTCGATGTTGTGTGGGTTCAGTGGAGCTGGTCGATTCAATAGTTCCTTAAAGTGCTCCACCCACCTATTTCGCTGTTTGTCAGTGTTGCTGATTATTTTGCCTTCCTTGCTTTTCACTGGTCGTTCTGGTTTACGATAGTTCCCGGCGAGCTTCTTTGTAGTTTTGTACAGTTGTCTCAAGTTTCCTTCTCTTGCAGCCTTTTCCGCCGTCATTGCTAGATCTTCCACATATTTTCGTTTGTCAGCTCTGATGCTCTTCTTCACCTCCCTGTTTGCTTCTGTGTATGCAGCTTGTGTAGTAACTTTCTCTGCTCTTGTTCGGCTGACATTCACTGCTGCCTTCTTGTTCCTCCTTTCTTCAATTTTTGCAAGAGTATCAACAGAGATCCATTCCTTGTGATGGTACTTCTTGCGACTAAGGACCTCCTGACATGTTGAAGTGATTGCCTCCCTAATCCCTTTCCAATTGTTCTCCAATGTTGCTTCCTCTGCATTGAGTAGATCCTGAAAGGCCTGGAACCTATTGGTGAGGGCTATCCTGAATTCGTTGAGTTTTACGGTATCCCGAAGAAAGGCCGTATTAAATTTGTGCGATGTTGTCTGTCCCGTTGTCCAGTGCTTCTTTAGTTTCAGTTTCATTTTGGCGATCAGCAAGTGGTGATCTGAAGCTATATCAGCACCTCTCTTGGTTCTCACATCCTCCATGGTCCTTCTGAACTTTTTGTTGATACAGATATGGTCAATTTGGTTTTGAGTAGTGTGATCCGGTGAAATCCATGTGGCTTTGTGAATGCGTTTGTGTGGAAATATTGTGCCACCGATGACCAGTTTGTTGAAGGCATATAGGTTTGCAAATCTCTCACCGTTTTCGTTCCTTTCTCCCAGTCCATGTCGTCCCATGATGTCTTCATATCCAGTGTTTTCCATGCCAACCTTGGCATTCAGATCTCCCATAAGAATCGTCAAATCCTTTGGTGAACATTTCTCGAAGATTGACTGCAGCCTTTCGTAGAATTGATCTTTGACGTCGTCATTGTAGTCATTAGTAGGTGCATGACATTGGATGACGTTCATTGTGATGTCCTGTTTCTTTGTTTTGAAGGATGCTTTAATGATCCTCGGCCAATGAGATTCACATCCTATCAGTGCCTTTTGTGCATGTTTGGACAGCATCAATGCAACTCCCTGTGTATGTGAAGCGTTTTCCACTTCATGACCAGAGTATAACAGCAGTACCCCTGAAGCTAGTCTCAGTTGTCCTACTTGTGTCCAATGCGTTTCACTGATTCCAAGCACCTCGAGGTTGTATCTTTTCATTTCTGCCGCAACTTGAAATAGTCTTCCAGTCTCCCACAATGTACGAACGTACCATGTACTTAAAAAAATGGTTGCTCTGGTTGTCAGAAGAGGCATCAGCCCCGTTACTTCCGAGGGAACTCGGCTTTTATCACGAGACGTCATAATTCTTCTTCCAACTCCCAGGGCAGAGTTAAAATGGTTTGAATTATTTTTCCTGGTTAGCGTTTTTTTGGCAAGTGAGATTTCGACGGAATGGGGTCGCCAACCCCATGTCCAATCCTCCTCCTTTATCCGGGCTTGGGACCGGCAGTAGCCCCTAAGGTTCTACTGGCGGAGTTATATATATATATATATATACATATATATATATATATACATGGGGGGATTTTACAAAAAACAAAACATTCAAAATAGATTCTACACCGGCCAGCAAAATCTCCGCATGCAAAACGCAACTCCTCTCTGACACTACAATTAAGGGTTCACTCTCATCCCCTAATCCACACCGGAAAAACGAGTAGGAGTTACGAGTCGAATTTTAATTACTCATTAAAATATTGTAATTGCTTCAGCTATCTATTTTAGTCGTTCGATAACCTCAGGCACACTCACGAAACTATTATCTGAGAGACATTCAAGCTAATAAACTTGTTAAAAACTCAATATGTCTACATTTCAATGTTCATCAGTAACTTAGCATGTCTAACTATATTTGCTTACTTTTTGAATTACGTTTGAATTATGAATCAAACAATATTAGACCACCATTAGAAATCTGGAATCACTGGACGGTCGATTCATGATTTCAACCACAACCCTATAATGCAAATACTTTTTAGGCATTAAGCTAAGTTTTAATTTAAGGAAAATGGAGTAATTTTTATAACAATCCAATTTCCATTGATCGATTAATTTTTCTAAGTGCACTTCATTTTCATAAGAGATTTTTCGCATTATATTTACGCTGTTTATATTATTACCAAAAGTTAATACAATTCAAATACTTTTTACTATAAAAAAAAACGTCTCTTTCTACACCTTTTATTAAGTTAAGGTTTATTTAATTTCCATACTACCAAGCTAGACATTTATTTATGTATATGTAACTCTAAATAAGTGGATCACTTGGAAAAATGGTTTACGATACACAAAACTCTGTAAATGGCAATCAAATGATAACAAATTATATTCCTTGTAGTAAAATATTTACCTCTAAATTTTTGTTCAGCATACTGCTTTACTTCACTTATTCGTTCTTCATAAAACTAGGAAACTAGCTATTTAAAGAACTATTTTTCTATTTGGTTCGAAAACGTAAGTTTACTTCTAAACTCCAAAATTCCCTCATCATATTCAAGGTTTTATTTAGGTTAGTCCACGAGCGAGATAGTTTGATAGTAACTGCGGTTAGATAGTGTGATGCTCTGTTTCGAGAAATCTCCTGGCATCCTATCACTCGGATTATGAATAAAAGGTTAATACCACTAGTATCCATATCAACAAGAATAGTCTACTTATTATGGGAAACGGTTTATATATTATGATGCAAAGAACAGCTGTCCATACAATAAACTCTGTTAGATGTTAGATGCTTCTTCATAAGTAACATGTTAATAAAGCGACATCTTACAATAGTCAATTTTAAATGAAATAACCCTAAACTATTTACAATACGAGAAATTTTTCGATAAAATTAAAATTATACAACTTGTCAAAACCCATCTCAAATGTGTATGATTAGTTTTAGTTAAATAAGTAGTTCTTTGTTCTTAATTTTGAGTAAATGTGATTCAGTTTTTGTTCGATCTATTGTATTGACTTAATATCATTTAATAAAGAACAGTATATCAATAAATTAATAATTATGTCATTAAAAGATATTTTGTTAAAAGACAGATAATCTTCATTTGGTATTATTTAAGTCAGTTGAAAAGTAATCGCATTTAACTTATCTTCTGTTTTTTATTGTAAAAGCTACATTACCAGTAGACACTAGTGAAGTAAAAACCCATTTGTCAGGTTTAAAGGATCTTTTTTAGTCAGTTAAAATTGTCATTACGTTTAAAAATAATCCATATGATCATGATATTTTCATGAAACTCAGAGTGTAAGGAGGCAGTAAAATATATTAGTATTTTTAAAATTTGGCTAAAAATTCATTGATCGTGTGTCATTTTATTTAATTTTTGAAATCTAAGGATTTTGTATTCACTTGATTATTAGAAGTTATTTCTAATTTTCCTAACCAAACAATGTTATCGTTAGCTGTACATGAACTGGCTTTTATAGCAGACTTTGATGAACAAAATTTTCATCAAATAAGACTACATCATTTTTTGACATCATTATAATTACAGGTTCAATGTTTTCATATCTTTCTCAAAGAATCTTGTAACATTTTATTTTGTGTGAATAAGTTGAGAAGTAAAAAGGTTTATTTGCGTTTAGTTGTTGGTTATTTTTTTTTCTGAATCGATTTAAAAGTGATTTGTACAGTTATAAACACTTCTTTTTGATGGTGGTTATTTCTTAATTATATTAATTTGGAAATAGTTGTACAAATATTTAATTTGTGTACTTGAATAGTGTAGTATTTTTTTACTGAATCTTTTTCGCTTATAATACTTGCTTATAATCTGATAGCAATTACTTATGTATAGAATAATCACATTTAAAAACACACTATGTCATGCAACAGTAAGCAAAGCCTTAACTTGTATTGTATAACGCGTATGAATTTTATATTCTCCATACAAAAAACATGTTTTTTACGTAATATTCATCGCCTCTTTTCGATAGAATAATGACATTATTGCTCCAAAATGAACTCTCGTTGCTTTCATGGTCTCATGGATATAAAGAAACACGTTTTACTGAATATAACGATTAGTTGTGAAAAGTTTCTAATTCTTTTTCATCATCTTTTTGCTGTGTAACATTTTTAAAAGTATCTATAATATATACTTTAACATAAAATATTATTGAATACCAGTGTACAATGACAATGGTTATTGATGAAATCATATTTACTTTTGTAATTAAGAATCAAATTCATGTAATTATTGATTAAAAATTGGTACGTTTAATGTTAAAAAACGAAGTCACGTAATTAGTTGTAAACTAGATGCTTATCATATCAGTTAAATATTATCAGTTAAGTAATATCAAATAGATGATCACCTTAAATTATTCTCCAATATTAGCTTATCTGTTTCATATTCAAATGAACATCCCAAGCGTCTAGCAATTAACTTAATAACAGCTTGTTCAAACTCATATGTTAAATCACTATATCACCAATGATTCAACAATCTACAGAATCTGTTAATCAACATTATAATGCCTGTTACTATCCATGAACCTCTTAGTGTAAATAAATGTCTGTTCGAGTAGGAGATCAGTCATTACCTAGAAACCTCTGTTATTGTTTGTCTGACAGTGATACTGAATGACATAACTTCAAATACTACTGAAAGCTTTGGTACTTTTATGATCGTGAGCATACTCCGTGGACATATATCAATCACTGCAAAAATTTTGCCTATAAATTCTAATCGACTGGCTCCATCTACCTTACATTATTCATGTGTCAAAAAATTTTTCACTTGAATGTATGATCAGAGACTATATTATGAATTTATCCTGGATTTTTGATTAACATTTAATCAAGTTTAATAAAAATTAACTTTTTCCTATTCTTTTTTTTCATCTATTAGCTAAATCATGCAGTTGCTGTGTAGAGCACAAACTTACTTATCAAGAAGTGAAGTACTAAATTTGTAAAGCAAACTGAACAGTTCAAAAAGCTATCAGTAAACAAATACCCACTTGTTTCAATGGTATTAATTACCTACCTATTCTATCATTTAATTACACTGCACAAGTACAATGTGCATGTATAATGATGTATGTACGATGAAAATTACAAATTTTAGAATAATGCTCTGAGTCAGTTGAGATGTTTTTTTTTTAGCAAACCTATTTTGTATTTTGCCAATACAATCATGTTATAATCGACAAGAGTGAAACACTCAAATATTATCCAATTAATAGACAGATTAATTTTGTATGCAAATATTTGTAATGATGATTTCATAGATGTGTTTTTTCTCTTAATTCTTTTGTCTTATAACTATTTTTATTATTTTGTTTTCTTTTTTTAATGAGATTTTTATTTCTTCCTCAATGTAAACAATAATTTCATAACTGACATAAATTTTTTATGTACACTTTCTAAAGTACTGATTTTAATAATAAACTTGTTCAAATCAGTTTGATTGAAAAGAATTGTAGTTTTTATTAATACTTGAGATTTGTTAGAGGATGCTCAATTTTGTAGTTTACAAAGTGGATTGATGTTAGTTACAAAACTATAAATCAGTTACTTAGCAACGATTCACTTTGGAAAACAACCATTAGGTTTTATTGTGTGGTTATAACTGTAGGATTTTAATGAAGTCATCATCGATGACAACTAATTTTGGTTATGCAACATTTTGAGTTGATTGAAGTTGGAAGCATGTATCATTATACCATTGATCTTTAAGTATCTTGCTCACCTCAAGGCTTGAAGTTTTGGGAAGCAGTTTCTAAAGGAATCCTAACCATCTACCAGTGATGAGCTCAATGTTTTACATATATTCCCTGTCTATTTTTCCTAGCATCCATTGACTGAATTACTAAAGTCCGTCCTTGAAACAAACTATGAATTACGGTCTCATCATGGTGAATGAGTGCTGACATTTCACGGCAACAATAAGGAAATGTTGGTTTGATCCAACAGCTGCAATCAATTATTACCACATTCCGAAGATTTCATTTCAAAAGTATACCCTGGCAGAAATCGAATAATCAAGTGCTCAGTAAATTAAATTAACAAGATATATATATTTCTGAAGCCATGAATCGATCAATGTTAGACTACCATCAGAAACCTGGAAGCACTGAACGACGGCCGTTTCGTCCTGGTATGGGACTTATCAGTGACAGTGCGCATCCACGACTCCTGCACCCCGCAGGATTCGAACCCAGGACCTTCGGTATTATAGGCTGTGAATGAGGTTGCGCAACTCCGTGAGTTGATCAAGTTAGACATTAACACCGTTAGGCACCAGCTCAGTGGTACGATGGTTAGGCGTTCGCCTACATTACCGAAGGTCCTTCTAACATTGGTCTAACATTGATCGATTCATGGTTTCAAAAATGTGTAACTTAACAATCTTCACAACCCCGTAATGCATATATATATATATTTTTTTTTCTATGAACTTTGGTTGATTTTTTATATATCTTCATGGAACTGGTTTATCTTTTACAGTCAGAATTTTAGTAGTAGCTGGTTTTTGTTAATACTTGTACATTTTAAGAATAATTTGATTAGTAAGATTATCAAATGAAAAGTAATCTACTTGAAATCTATTATATCTGTCTTTTCTTATTTCCAAATCGAAAAAAAATCCTTGTTTTGATTACCAATTTAAGTTGTTTTTAGCAACTGCATGTCTATTCATTTCAATTATACTCACAGTATACATATGGAGGCTTTCTTTTTTTGCTTTGTTCGTAAGATTTGTGTTTCTGAGCTTTTCATACTGAATACATCACTCAACTTTTTTCATAACTTACTGTTTTGATTTTCTAAGTAACTAGTACTTTTACTAATTTCAGAGAACTTTTAAACTAATTCCAAATAATCTTTATATTTTGTTTTCCTGTTTCCCTAATAATTTAAGAGTGCTATTTATATTTCTAGTAATTTATTTAAATTGTGGCTAGTAGTGGAATTCATGCAGTTTATTTCCTTCCTTTTGAAATTCACTTGCAGCATTAGTGTTGATTTCTACACCTGGACTGAAACGGAGTAGTACCTATTGTTTAAAGCTTCAAATTGTTAACCAACGAGTTACTTGATCCTTTAACTGGTTCCACTAGTATAAAATTATTTTTGAAAGTTGGCTTTTTCTTTGTGGTTGATATTAGAAATTACTATTTGTCAATCTCTGTAAGGATTAAAGAAAATAGTCAGTAATCTGTCTACAAACATCTCTAAACATCATTTAAACCTACTGAATTTGATTGCGATCTTTATCAAACTTTATAATGACGAAGTCCCATTTATGCTATGGTTTAAGATGAATATATAATTTTTGTTGTAATTTCATTGTACCAATTATGTGTCATGTGTTTCCTTATATTTAATCCAACTATTAGCTAGTCATATGTGGTCCATTGCAATTATCTACAATTTTGAGTTTCTGAATGTTTGTATTAAAGAAAGATAATCAATAACAGAGATGTATGTTAGCTAGTAGTGGAACTAAGGACATGCGGTTCGTCCTTTTTGAGACGAATGCATTTTTATACTAAATTTGATGTTCACTTCAAGACTGAAACTCAATACCGTTCGTTTCTGACATCGTCGCGTTATACACTCAGTAGTAGATTTCAGATAACCTGATCACTTACAGTCCTAAACACCGATGAGGAGATTCGAACAACCAATACTAATGAATTATTCTTCACCTCAGGCGATTGGCTATCTGAACTCACTAGCTAAATGGACAACGTGACTTTTGAAAAAGCGGTACTAAGTTTTAGTCCAGGAGTGAATGGTAACTCGGAGATGCGGGTACATTAGGCTTAAGAGTCCTAGATAGGATCAAACACACATCCTCAATTCCACTGCTGGCGCCCATCCATTTCTTCAAAGAATGCTTGTAACCGGAAGACAATGTCTGGGCGATCTGTGCAAGATAAACATAGGCCAAGGAGAATGATAAATTACAGCCTCAAACATCTACAGGAATATTTAGATAATCAATACAAATAAATTAATAATCAACATGTTATACGAGCAGTTTTTGAAAATATAATAAAATTCATTTTTTCAAGTATCTTTATGTACCACGTTGCAAGTAATACACTTTAATCTGCAACTTGTGACATGCTTACAAAAATAAAATATTTTTTCTACTGTAGTGTGTTGCTTTAATGATTACTACTACACCTTACATCACATGATCAATCTTTACTTATTTCTTTCAATGATTAGTTGTATAGTTTACACGATTGCTAATAGTGACCTACATAACTACTTGACCAACTTATTGTTTTATGTATAAGTGTATATACATGTAACTGTATTTCAGAGTGGAATCAGAAGTGGATCCAACTGAAAGTAATGATGTTGTCGCTTAGGGATTGTGTTCTTAGTCCTAACTATGTGACACACTGTAAAATGTAACTGAACACCATGAATGATAATGATTGGAATATCACTAATTTGTATAAATTTCATATAATTTATGAGTTCGTTTGATGATTTGTTATTAGTTTATTATATATTGAAGATACTTGTATATGCAATTTATTCATTAAATGTTTGTTATAAACAAAGGGCGTTCGCCTACAATGCTGAAGGTCCCGTGTTCGAATCCTGCGAGGGGCAGGAGTCGTGGATGCGCATTGCTGATGAGTCCCATACCAGGACGAAACGGCCGTCCAGTGCTTCCAGGTTTCTAATGGTGGTCTAACAATGATTGATTGATGATTTCAAATGTGTAAAAACGCAAACCTCCAAAACTGTGCCCCAAAAAGAAAAAATACTAAAAGCAATTCACTTCAGTAAATATTACTGATATGTAAATATTTAATTTTTTTTAAATAAATTTAAACAAATTAAGGAAAAAGAACTGAATTAGTAAACGTCCTGTATACCACTACTAACCAAATTCTATCTATTCTGTGTGAAATTATCTCATAATTGCTGTATCAGATCAAGCCGCACAAAATGCACATATGACAATCAAAACTAACCATTAAAAGTTAGGTTAGATAATCACTTGATTTTTGAGTCATATAAATCATCAACTTATTGAATAAATGTGTTATTTACTATCAAGTGAGAACATTTGGTAAAACTACCATTATTAATTCTCAGGAAAAGGTTGGTTAGTTTCCATTATCATATAAACCGTTTAAACACATCACTTAATATTTTCTGCGTTAATTAGTTGAATAATTTCAGAATGGTGGCTGAAAGTAGAAATCATAAACCTGAAAGAGAAGTCCCATTGTTAAGAATGGTGAGCAATTTTTACTTTGAAGGACAATATGAAAATCAACACTTTCAGATAGTAAATTTCAATTTTTTCAAATTTGATTCTCAGTTATCATTCAAAATAAAATCAACCAATGAATTTAGACTAAGTCAAAACATCCATTCAAGTTGTAGTATCCTACTGGGGATTGATTAGCAAATATAAACTATTTTTAAACAATTACACATTAAATTAAATCATAAATTGACGGTTGTGTTTCAATTTTTATCTAGTTACCAACATGTATTTTTATTTGTTTATTGTTGACAAAAAATATCTCGTTAATTCGTACTATACGAATTTAGAATTGGAAAAACAAGCTTATTTTCTTAGTTAAATCATATAATACCAAACATGTACCCAGTGAGTAAATTAATTACATCAATAATTCACTTTTCAAGAGATTATTGCGTAACTAGAAAAATTAATTAATTTTTCGGATTTTGAACCAATTTTTAAATACCTGATTTAGTTCTTTATCACAGTGTCTATGGATGGTCAACTGATCACATTTTATACTCAATTCAGTTAAATTGTTACAAACTATGTAGGTAAATAATGAAATAATGTAATTTAGAGCAGTGCTATGACGGTAAAATTAATTTTATTAAAGTTTGAAATCTAGAGTGATAAGTGATATTTAAATAGTTTAAAGGTTGTAGCATCCCTATTTCAGTTATTCTTGAAGATTTGATTGAACTGTTAATGATTGTACATCTGTGTTAAACTTTTTTTCAGTGTACAAACTTTTCAATGACTTTCTTGACACTTTCTTTGGCTTCTGAGCTCTGTTAGGTTGCTTTTTTTAATCCAGTCTGATGTTTTTATTTATTCTAGACACACGTCTTTGTAACCCTTTGTATTCTGACTTCTGCTTCTACATACTGATAATCAGTAGAGAAGCGGTGTTCTAGTCACCCATTATAAGAGGATAACTTCTGATTGGAATCAGACTTCACCACTGAAAGATACTTCGCCTACCGTGAGGGCTTAAACTTCTGGCTTCTATCTGCTGGCAGAGTTAGAAATGCATTTTGTAAAGAAATTTCAGTCTAATAATTACAAATGTTTAACGTCCCCTGATTTTCTACAGTTCTCTAGCTGAAATTCAGTTTTTGATAGACAGTCTATAATTAAAACTAAATTTCAGCTCCTAGTCATTACTCCTACACCAGCTGTAGATCAGAAGTTCAACTTCATGATAATGTATGATTTTCCGCAGATTCAATCATTATAATTATTATTACTATTATTATTTCCGGATAAATAAGATATAAAATGCCATATTATGAATTTATTACTAAAGATTTTCAATTTTGAAATGATTCTTTATTTTAATACTGAAGAGCAGCCATTTGATTTCACTTTACTCGATGATGTTTACTTATTTGAAAACAAAGGTATTGAATCATAAAACGTTTATGAAATTCGAACTGATAACAAGTAACATAGTAGAAAGTAATACATGTTGTGAAATGTTTTCTGACATTCATAGGATAATTAGAAATCTTTGATTGAAAAGCTCCAAAATCAAGTATATCTCAGTTTTTGCATGTTATTGAGTGTTTAGAATAATGTGATAAAATGATTGACAACAAGTCATTCAAAATTCGTTATCTCTAAACCCTGAACTCTGTCTCTCTTATACATAGTAAACAGTTTTATGTGAACTGGTAAATTGTAATTTCCAAATTTATAACGTGATTGATGTGACTTAGCGTTATTTACTATTGTTATGATTAGTGAATATTTAAGAACTTGCGTGAAGATAACTTGTCACTCATTACCAAATAAATTCAAATGTATTTCAAATCATATTATAGTTGAAACTAGTATCTGTTCATGTAATCAGCTGGTAAATTTTACTGTGTGAAACTTTTACTTGTATTTGTGACTTAATGGTTAGGATGTCTTTAACTGAACTGGTATATATTTCTCACTAATATAATTTAAAATAGAGCCTAGTGACTGATCTTTAAAAGTATATTTCAAGAAATACCGGAAATAAGTTGTCTGGATTCCCAAAGCAATTTAAGAAAACCTCTTAAAAAATCCATAATCTACTTGCAGTTTTTCATGACACTAATATACTGACAAAAAAATTTTTCAAATGGGTCAAGTGTTCCAGTAAGGGTCCTAAAGACTACAGGAAAATGTAAGACCAGGAAGGTTATCTACCTTGTGCGTTGCTGATAATAATGGATGTATGCCATCTCCTATCATTCGCGATTAACAATTATCTGTCAGGAAGAGATCCCTAATTAACTGAAATTGAGGGTGTCGTCTGAGCTGATGAATCTAGCAAGGTAAGGTAAGCCGAAATCTCCAATAATCAAAAAATTTTATTGAGAAGGAAATACGAATAAGTTAACAGCATACTAAAATAAATGTAATTTATCTGTGTAACTTAGAAGTTATTAAGGGTTTTACCCTCAGTAGATCCAAAAATTAGTCCACAGCTATAACAAAGAACAAGCAATCCTAATATTTATAGAATATAAACCAATGAAATGATACATGGGGGACCATGTAACACTGAGGCATAATCAATAAATTTAAGGAAAAGGTATATCAGAAACTTGTTATTTTGTGGACAGATTAAATGAGAAGGAGCTATGGTAAGCGTAAAAGAGATATTTTATAGATGTAAAACATTGTAGCACGAAAAGAACATACAAAAGGAATAAATGTCGATCAGGAAAACGATTTACTGACAAAAATAATGGTTGTAAAAATAAATGAAATAACGAAAAACGAATAATGATCTACAATAACCAAATCTACATTGCTCCGCGCTAGTGTCTGGACGAATTACTAAGCCAAATATGAGTTGTAAAGTAAAGGCGAAGAAACAACAGTTTTTTTGCTTACAACATATTGTTATTTTATGAAAAATATTGTGTAAGTGAATATATATATATATATATATATATATATATATATATATATATATATATATACTGTTAGTATGTGTGGTGTGTTAACGTGCAGGATTATTGGATAAAATTGTGCTGCCACTCATACTGAAGGATAGCGATAGCAATAATAATAAAGATAATAATGTTCAGAAATGACCAAAACGAACTCTACAGAGTGAGACCATAGTTTACCGAAACCTTCGTGCGATTGAAAATTGATCTTGAGACTACTCACCCATTTACCATGGTTAAGAGAGATGCAGATTAGTCTAAGCAATTATTATTAGGTTTCAGAATTAAGTGTCATGGTTAGAAAGTAAAATTAGGCTTTTCTCTACCAACTGACATCATCTATAGGAATGAAATGATATTAAGCCACGTTAATGAATGAATTTAGAACCAAAACTAAGACCTGATTTCTTAACTTGGATTGCTCCGTCCATAAATTAAGGCATCCCTGTGTCGTTAAACACACAAAACTACCTAATGGTATGATATCAGTCACTGAAAAAATTATCAAAGGAATATATATAAATGCATTTAGGATCAATTTATAAGTGAAGCTTTGTTCTCCCGATTCGATAGTTAGTTTAACCTCAAACCTTTCGCTAATCTTTTGAACAACATCGTTAGAACAAACTCCAGGTAGAAGTGAGAACTTCGAATTTCTCCACACATGAGTGAAGGCCCGTCCTGTAGACCTTGTCCTTTACCCTGTCGTCTTTGTAAATATTATGAGTATGCCTCTCATTACCTTGATTTCTGATTCTTTGTTTCTTCACTATTTCCTCAGTTGGTTGATAAATTTCATCTGCTCAGACAAACTTATTTATTGTTGAATGATGTAGGTTCCAGACTTCCGACAGTAATTTGATGTTTTTTAATCCAATTTAGTCAAGATTTGTTATGTGTAAAAACAAAATTTCAAGTGAAGTTCGTTTTCATGGCTTATAGATTCCAACTCTTGGTTTATTGCTATTTGGCTAGGGAAACACTTGTGTGTGAGGGCTATCGCATTATCCTCGACCTTAAGTACGCACGAGTTTAGATCATGTTAAGTCACGACTTTCATTACTAATTGGTGTTCATGCAAACGAAGATGTAGAGGGTTCCCACTTTTTTCGATGTTTCGTTTTTAATCATAGGAAGATAATGTTCATCTTCTCTTTTCCTGTTTCATTTTTGGTCAGCATATGATTTGAAGTCATTTCGCTGTTTTATAGGCTATAACCATTAAAATTGGCATAAGTAGTCTTCAAACAGTTTCTGAAATGTTGTTTTGCTAATGATATCGATAAATACTTTTTAAACTTTCGTTGATACATGTCTATTTTAAGTAGTGTTTAAATATTTCCCCCACTTCTTAACACTGTAGACGTGCTATGAATGGATTCAGCTCCTTTGAATAAATTTCGTACGTAGTTATTTTCGTGAATCCTGCAGTTGTTCCTCATATTTGACTACATTATGAAACTTACGTCATTCAATATTTTGTTGCAATTCTTCCTAATCTTGTACGCCTCTGTGAATAATGAACAAAAGTAGTCTTCTGAGCTTTAGTAATCACGATTCAGTCATAGCGAGCATCCTTATAACTCAAAACGTTCCTATGACCTCTGTTTGTGTTTATATTTGTTTAGATATGTCAATGAAAATATAAGAATTAGCATAGGACCTGTGCATTAGTGAACACAATGGTTGAAGAGAATCTGATCAGTGGCAATAAAAAATATTTCAGTCACTTGAATGTCTTACATTACATGAAACTGAAGACTCCTTGCTTTATTAGTTCCTTTAGAATCTACTTGATTTGAATTACTATTTTTGGTCACTGTTTTCCAGCCAATATGTTGAAGCTCACCGTTCATTGATACCGTGAATGACACTGAATGTTTAGTTAAATTTAATTCTGTTGGTTCGGTAACCATTTCCCAAGTTGCGGCCAACCCCTTTATCGTACTAACAAAATCCATTGTCCATTCTTAACAGAAATTATGTATCCGGAACTCCTTCAGAGTGTCCCATCCGATAGTATTACCCATTTTTCTCTGTTTTGGATAAGTTTACTTTCAAATAAGGGTTGCATAACCACGATCTGAAGGCTCTTAGTGTCCTTCGACTATACATTTATCATCTGAATTTAACATTTTAGTGTTTCACTTTTTTGTTGCATGATGCCAGTCCGTTGACAATAAGGTCGCGTTTGACTGACATTAGGGTCGGGGTAAATTTTCTGTTTGTTGTTAATCTGAAGTTATATTCCGGAAACCTAATGTGCTCGGATCGAATTGTGCAGAATGAATGTTTATCCCATTATGTTACTTCACATTATTCCACACAGTTTTTGTCAACATAGTAAGAAATGACTGGGAAACATTTTGTATACTTCCACGGTGAAATCAGTTTGCAGTATGATTAGTCTTGAGAGTTACTCTTTGTTAATCTAGATCAAAAAATCGGAATTTATCACTAGTATAAGAACTTTTTCATTTTCAAATTCTTCATCAAGTGTTCTGAGTGTGTCTTACTCTAATATTTGATCGAATTTCCAGACATGATATTCTAGAGAAACTGTTGTTTAGTTGCAGTCCCATATTCTAATCGCCGCGGGTGTTTTTCAGCTGTAAATCCCGTCCATTTTGTATTTTGACCAATGCAGCTGCCAGGATCCTTAAAACTTTGTCAGCAAACGAGAAATCACGGACAAGTTTTAGATGTTTACACTGAGCTACGATTTTTCTGCTGAAAGTTAGTGTCTATCATAGAGAAATTCAGGAACAAGCAATCCACTGTAACGATTTCACTTTTACGAAGGAAAACACGAAGGCTTAAACAGCAACATTCGTTGTTATAACTAGTTGTACTAATGAACGTTTTATCGGACATTTGTTTATTCATTCGTTTGTACCACGCTGCTCCACTTCGGCGGTCGCCATCTTGCTTTTGCTGCTCTGTACCTTCACCTATTTCTCTAACATGTCCCGGTATTCTTTTGATACCACGAAATTGCCAGGAATACACCTAAGTCATCTTGACTACCCCGACTTTTATCTTTTGATACGAGATTTCGGGATAGCGCTTGGTACTCGAACTTAATTAGTTTATAGACGTGTTCATAGTCCTTCGACTCAAACATCCACACTACTTCAACTAGATGTTTATTCAGCTGGACATCCTTGAACCTGTTTATCTTACGGATTTAAGCTAAATCCTAACAAAAATGGCTGAATTAATGTTGCACTAGTAGATTAATTTTGCTCGTATTCAAATTATTACTAGTGTTTTACGTTTCATCTAATCCGGACAATGACACGTTTTGCAAAGTAACACTAAACAATAATTAGCAATAATTATAAAGCGTCAACTCTCGAACAATTAAACATGTAATAAATTACGTCTGGACGGAATTTATTAGCTTAGAAATAAGAAGAGCCATAACCCCCGAATACCTAAGGAATTATAGCATCACATTTTAATTGCATATCTATCAGAACAGCTAATTGGAAAGAGCGTGCATGCAATGATTAGCCCAGACATAATTCAAGATAAAGTGAATGAGCAGAAAATCTGGAATGATCAGAGCATAAATCTCTTTTTTTATTAGTAAATATACATGCCAGGTCAGATATTTTCTGGATACATGACCGTACAATAACTTCTATATCCAAACAACTTTCGTTCGCATAGAGTCAAAAACGCGTTAATTGACGTGTCATTTCACTGGACGTGGAACTGATCGTAAGACGAAGTCATGCATCTCCTATCAATATTGATTTGTAATGAGAAATCAGTTTCCCTGAAGAC
This sequence comes from Schistosoma turkestanicum, assembly GCA_944470395.2. NCBI lineage: Eukaryota > Metazoa > Platyhelminthes > Trematoda > Strigeidida > Schistosomatidae > Schistosoma > Schistosoma turkestanicum. The sequence continues at coordinate 46,299 of CALYCR020001455.1, forward strand.
GAAACTCAGTGATCGTGCAACAGGCCGAAAGTAAATGGTCTATAATTGCGAATACAATTCAGTTTGACAAGTAATACTTCACAGCTCTGAGAGGCAACTGAGAATAGACTCAGTTCCGTCGATCCATAACACAGCAATGTTTTCGTTCAGCACTTCAAGTAAAAACTGAATACCTCAGACAGATAAGGATTTCGCCGTGCGCTAATTTAATTCCATCACTTTGATGAACTGCCGATCATTTGATGTGAAAAATATTAGCCCTCTATAGCAAGCTAGTGTATCTTGTGAAATATTTAACCAAATGAACAACTTTTAATAGTGAGTGTGTTAGCGTTTTTAACATATTGGGTTTGCCTGTGTATTAACATGCCTCAGTTAACACATTGTTATTTGAGAACGGATAATCATTATTGTTTAGTTT
>CALYCR020001462.1:0-21743 GCA_944470395.2 Schistosoma turkestanicum
AAATGAAAGTACAACCGCGTGCACGCAACTCACCTGCACATCATTTCGTGTGGTGATATATTCTGCCAGATGTCCACCTTTATCTTGATCTATGGCTATCAGGTATTTGTTGCTGAACAGAGATGCACTAACTTTGTCCCACTTCACCATGTCAGTTGTGATTAGCAGTGGGGCAGCGAACATGCACCACATACCCATGTGAACACGCTTTTGATCATCTGAGAGACCAGAATGTCCTAATATCATCATGTCTGGATCGTTCCATGTTCCTGGACCAGCCGTTTTCACTAATATATCGTTCCGCAGTATATACTGATTTATAATCCTTGACACAGATGACCAACTATTTTCGATGTTGATCGGATCTCGTATTAGATTGCAGGTGTTTTTCAAACGTTTCCAGTCAATCAGATGTGGTTTATTGAACCATTGATCATACGAAATATAATTACAGAGAATCACCATCGGTCTGCCAGTTTTGTTCAGATTTTTCACGAACTTTTCAAAAACGTCAAGTAGAGAATGCGGAGGAGTGTTACAAGAATTGATCTTCACATAATCCACTTCCCATTCAGCAAGAGTCTTAGCGTCCAATTCCAGAAAATGTGCACTTCCCGGAAAACCTTTGCACGTGGTAGTCCCAGAACCAATATTTATTCCGAACAGCAAGCCTTTTGAGTGTATGTATTTTCCGAGTGCTTTCATACCCTAAAAAGTAGATTCAGCTCTGAAATCAGCAAAGGAAACTGAAAAACAACAGCAGCTTAAATAACCATTTTTGATAGTAGATTACTGACTGTACATTAATATAAACTTTTCAGAGAACAGGAGAACATTTTACAAGTTCAGAAAAACTTAATTCGTGTAAACTTACTTGATGAAATCTGAATTTATCACCTATAAGCTTGTTTGTCCAAATGTCTCGTGTAATATCCTGCCAGCACTCATCAAGTATCACATATTTGTAACCTAAATCTCTCCAACCTTCCGATACAAGTTTATCGGCTATCCATTTGATAGTTTCATGCTTGACGCAACCGTATGGATTACGTAAGCAACCACCTCCACATCCGAAAGATTGCAATGAGTTCCAGCCCATCGGTGGTGTTCTCGCCAAACCATTGTCCAAACACAGCACACAACTGAGAGTAAGAACGATCACCACCAAAATTATTGTCCACAATGTCAATCTGTAAACTGAGTGGTAGATTTGTAATCGAGTAATGTGAATGTCGAACAAGTGTAGTGTAATTCAAATAAAGTTAGTCAGTACGTAGTTTGTAAGCGTGTATGACAAGTGAACAAATTAACTGATAGTGGTACAACTGATTTGATATCACATTCCGTGTTGTGGAAGACTTCGATGGAGTTTACTTGAGAATACTTCACCATTCCGATTTTAGAAGGCAATAGTTAATCACACACAATCAAATAGTTTGTAATCTTGAGGTATATAAGACTGATGACGAGAAATTACCAGAGTTTGGTGATGAGAATGGTCTAACCTTCAATTCGCATCTACTTCAAATTTCTCAGACAGCAGACCAACACGAGTAATTTCACAAACATATATGATCATGGTTATGAAATCACAATTTATGCATCTATGAACTGAGTGGTAGACGTGTTACTGTGTATTGTGAATGTCGATCAAGTGTAGTCTATTTGATATAAGGTAGCTAGTACTGTAATTCGTAGTCGTGTGTGTGAGACAAGCGATCAAAGTTTCTTTCAGCTGACATATTGGACGAATTTTAGTCGATTGGAATAAAAACAAACCGCACAAGAAGAATTATCACGTCTCGTGGTTAAAGGCGATTTCCCTCTGAAGTCACTAGGTCTATTGCTCTTATGACAAACTCAGAAACCATTCTTTTAAGTAGATGGAGTGTTTGTACATAGTGTGCGACTGGTAGACTAATTCAAGTAATCGCTGTTATGCTTCACATAAGCTAGGAGTTGCACTGATGCTGTCTAAACAAACACAAAAATCACTGACAGGATGGACTCAGGATTAATCAAGCATCCTTCAAAACAAATAACGAGGACATTACAATGAATGTCATCAGATGCCATGCACCTAGAAACGACTACAATGACGACGAGAAGGATCAATTCTATTGAAGGCTGCAGTCAATCGTCGACAGATGATTACCAAAGCATTTGACTATCGTGATTGGAGACCTAAATGCGAAGGTTGTAAATTAAAACAGTAAATATGAAGATATCATGGGACGACATGGACTGGGAGAAAGTGACGAAACGGTGAGAGACTTGCTGTCAACAAACTGGTCATCGTTAGCACTCAAACTCATACACAGATACACATGGATTTCACACTGCTCGAAACCAAATCGACCATGAAGCCTGAGAGAACAAAGGAAGCTGAAATAGCCTCATAGCACCACTTGCGGCTCGGGAAAATGAAACTGAAACTAAAGGAGCACTGGACAACGGTGCCAACCACATCACAGTAATTCGATATGGAATTTTTTCGCGATACCGTAAAACTTAACGAATTCAACATATCACTCTTAAATAATTTGCAGGCCTTGCTGTATCTGATCAATGAAGTTGAAACAACTTTAGTGAACAATTGGATACGGATCAAAGATGCAAGCACTTCAACATGTGTGGAGGTTTCGGGTCACATGAAACGCTATCACTAGGAGTGGATCCCTGTTGGTGCTCTTGAAAATATTGAAGAAAGGGGGAACACTAGGACAGCAATCAATTTCAGCCAAACCAGAATAGAGACAATCAAGGCATAAGCTAAATACACAGGAAGAAACAGAGAAGTGAAGAAGAGTATCAGAGCCGACAAACGGAAATATGTGAAGTATCAAGCAACGAAGTCGGAAAAGGATGCAGGAGAATGAAACACGAGATTGTTTTAAGATACAACAAATATGCGCGCAGGAAACCACTGATCGATCGCGTATCGATCTAATTGCAACATTAGTGATTATTGTGGAGCAATCAATTGAATGAGATGCATCACACTCTACATCACCTTCTTCGAATACGACAAAGCATTTGGTAGCGTGGGCATGAAAACACTATGGAGGCTTCAACGAGACTATGATGTGCCTGAGATGGTCGTCAACATCATACGGAATTCTTATGATGGATTCAACTATAAAATCGTGCACAGTGTTCAGACCCATTTGAGGTAAAGATGGGTAACAATCAAGGTTGCTGACTCTCATGGTTTCTTTTTCACTTAATGATCGAATGGATTATGAAGACGTCAACATCTGGAGTGAAGCACGATATCCAATGGACAGCTAGGAAGCAGCTGGACGATCTGAGCTTTGCAGATGATCTGGCTCCTCCATCGCACACGTGACAACGGATGCAACAGCAGACAACCAGCGTAGCAGCTGCTTCAGCCGCGGTAGATCTCAACATGCATAAACGGAAAAGCAGGAATAAGCGAAACAAGTATTTATGAATATTTCTCTAAGCAGACTATTTCGGATTTGTGTGTTAGACACTATCAGCAACAACTTACTGTAGAAGAGAACAAACCAGATTCCAGTGGAGGAGGAAATCAGGAATGAGCGGTGGAAGTTGATAGGACACACTGCAAAAAATGCCGAACTGTATAACAAGACAAACCCTGACATGGAACTACCAAAGCGAAAGTAAGAGTGGAAGGCCAAAGAACGCATTACGTCGAAAAATCGAAAAAGACATGGGATAATTGAAGAGGAACTTGGAAGAACTGAAAAACGATTCCAAGGACAGAGTTGGTTGGAGTAAACTGGTCTGTGGCCTATGCTCCATTGAGAGTAACAGGCGTAAGTAAGTTAGTAGGTGATGCAATATGCTCGTCGTATGCTCCATAGTGAAGCAACAGGAGTGAGTTAGTAAGGAAGTAACTATTGTCATAGTTATTCACCCAGACAACAAACATGGAGTTACCTACAGACAAACAACGTCTTTCATGGATACGCATTCAGATATTATTTACAGTGATGGAAGAACTTTGAAATTACATGCGATCACAATTCACAAGTCTACTTCATTAAAGAAACACTCATGAACACTTACGTTTCATTTGACTTGCTTGGTTGATCTGAATAGGAACTTGCTGTTATTTATACTCTAGCGAAAAAGAACACAGTGTAATGAGGAGTAAGGAAGACTGAGACCAGAAAATTAAACCGATCGGTAACCAATCGTGTACCGATTTTTCAGATGAAGGGGGTGGTTGAATGTCACATGATCAATAAATCCTCTGACGACCTCGTAAACTCCTGTTCTTCGGTGATTGTAAACCAATGACATAAGAATTCTGCTATATACTGATCGATTTTTCATTCTTTCATTACCTCATAAGGACATGAACAGATTTCGATGAGTGGTCATGATGTCAATCAAGATATTCACGTGTGAGTGATTAGTGGATTAGGTATATTATCTTGCGTGTTGTGCATTACGAATTCAAGATGGACATTGTCGGTTTTGGTCAAAGCCTATGATAATAGAGGTGATGCGGTTGACATTCTGTAGTATATTTATTGTGAAACCGAGATGGTGAAAGGAAATTATGTGTGTATAATCGGTTTCTAAATGCTGTTAATGTAAAGACTGTTGTTCACCAAAACACTGATGTGAGCAGAAAAATTGTGTGTTTTGCTTATAGGTAATAACAGTTTCAAAACTTATTTCAACCGATTGCACATAATAATTGTCACTTCGCTCAAACAAATCAACGAAGAACCAAACACACGAAGAGAGAGCCAAAATTATTCTATAGAATGAGGGGGAAGCGAATTTCAAAATCCTGAAAGCATGTGCTCTTTCAGTTCGGATCCATGCACTTGTGTCAAATGAATGATAGTCTAGTCGCTCGACTGTAATAACTCTGATCACTTGACAGGTACTTATGATTTCGTTTTTCAAGTGATGTTGGTTTGTACGCTTTCCTCATCGCTGTTGAGTTTTGAAAATCAGAATATATCACATCATCAAATAGAATAAGAGTTGGTGGCAGAGTGAAAAATAATGCAGAGATTTCAGAGGTTAACGAAAACATAAACAAGATAATAAGTTGATAGTGAAGTTTGTGCGAGAAGAAGGAATTGCAAGAGTGAGGGGTAGCCAATACAAACGTATTGATTTCATTTTAGCTCGCGTATTTATCTGTTGTCACGGCCCTAGGTCATTGATAATGTTTGATTAATGGCAATCCAGCTACTCAACTTTACTAGTACTGGTTAGTTGCAGAATAAATTGTCGACTTAACGAGTATAGAATGACCATCTTATATTGCAGTCGACTTGGTGAGGCTTCCTCTATTCCTGAAAATACAGAAATCCGTCGTGACAACTGAACCACCTGGAAAGCGATATTGCCATGATAGTGGGATTAGCTATGCTTTGTATTTCTCAGAGATTTGGCTTGAAACAGTAGTATTGTCTCGGTACTGCAGTATCACAGTGTCAGTGAACGCATGCACTGCAGAAGTGCAAAGTTGCTGGTATCGATTGATATATCGAGGACAATTTGTGAGCTACCTCGTTTGTTCACACTAATCTTATTAGGAATAGGAATCTGGGAGGACGTGTGATTACTGCTTGCTAGTTTGTGTATTCTGCCATATGTTTGTCAGTAGTCAAAACTAAATCAATTAAAGATTTGCATGTTGATTGAAGATAAATATGTGTGTCCAGTCATTAGTATTCACTAAGTTTGCTCACATCAGGTGTGCAAAGCATACCTCAATGATGACTTGTCTTATAAATATTCTTGGTCAAGTATGAACAGCCGAATCTGAAAAACATGGAAATATATATATATATATATATATATATATATATATATATATATTTAATGAAGCATGAAAATACATATTTCATTTGAATTGATAGGATGAATGATCTATTTTGTTGCTCTTAGTTATACCCGAATAATCATAAGATCGGTGTAAGAAAAGGTTGTAAAGGAAATAAATCCACTGAAGACACACTAAAGACACACAAACGTGTCCAAACTCATATCAGCAATATACTTACTGATACTTCGTGAGGACAGACGCGATTAAATGTATTTTCGCACACTGCAACCTTTTGTTCAATCGTTCAATGAAAAAGGACAATTTGTAAAGTGTCATTTATTTCGTATTCAGTATAAGATTTGGTAATAGTGCTATGTGATAGTTGTATTGATCAAAGTGAATTTTATTCGAAAGATATTTATGGATGATTCTGACTTGTGTGTTTCATGCTATCAACCTATAACCGTATAACGGAAAATTTGTAAGCAGATCGTACACTTTTGTCTACTTGCACTACTCGACTTATAAATTTCAACTTCTTTACAGCTAGTGAGTACAAATAACTGGCATCTGAAAAACTAGGAGCAATAAGCTTATTCTCTTTTCAGAATGTCCTACATCCTTATATTGACCAGAAGACAGACTGACTTTAGTTATATCAAATATTCATTACATGCAAACATGCAGTTCACGAATCCGCATTACTTACGACTTTTTGATGACATCCATCGTGTTTGTGCTGTGACTGCATCCACGTGATACAGGACAACATCCTAGAATGTCGATTCGTATCATTATATAAAGTGAACGAGTATGCACGGAATAACAAACGTCAATATCATGAACTGTGACTAGGTATTCCAAACCTAAACAAATTGGATATACCTTTACAAGGAAGGTAAGGATTCACACGCATACTCGAATAGAATACTGAGAGTTTGTGTTCAGGTGGTAGTTTACATCTGCACTCACAAAGTCTCATTTCTGACAATGTGAATACCAAGGAATGCAAATGTGAATAGTCGTATACTTCCTGTGTACATTCAATGCATAATTTTACTAAAAGATATGTGTTCCTATTTGCATATAACTAGATATGTGGTGTGGAAGCACCCAACTGCGTAACAAGATAAGCGCTTAATTGCAACACTCTTGGACAAAGGGAAGGGTAGAGGCAAAGAAACAAACTAGACCGACAAATAGTGTAAGACATGATAAGAATGAACAATAAGTGAACAGAACTGGAAAGCGAAGCTCAGGATCATGTTGATCGGAGAATACTTGTTAGAGGCTTTTGATCGTTAAAGGGTAAGAGACGTGAGGAGGTGAAGAAGTAAGATAATTCGGATGAAAACGCATGTGTTTCTGATGGTCATGAACCATACAATGTATAGTTGATCGATGCTTGATCGCCAAGATCTGCGGCGATACAATGTCTGTTTCCGGCCTAATCACATTTGTTTTTCATGTGTCATTGCTATCATGCAATCTCGTCTGATGAATCTGAGCATTGGTCAGCAACCAGGATTCTTACGTCAAGGATAATTCCACCAGCGAAGGCTGTTGAATCAATCTATGCGCAAAGTTGACCTATCCACATTGATGACCCTATCCTACTGTCTAACGCAGACCTAATCGGGAATTTGCTTTCACCATAGAAGATTGTTGCTGTCGATATCTGACCACCGTACAGAACTGTTAACATGCACATTTGTATTTCGAATGATGAATTTCGTAATTTCACAACTATAAGCTACATCCAATGAGACAGACTGGAGTGCTTATGTGAGAATTGTGACCTTGATGTGGGTTATCACATTTATCCCTTTACTACTGATCACCAAATTGTGAAAATGTTGAACTTATTCCCCATTTCCTCACTTGGATATCTGCATCAGATGTTGCTTGATACTCAGTGATACCGCTCAGGTATGCCGAGGTTTCCATATATTTCAAGTCTTCGCCATCGAAATTGATTTGATTGGTGCAATTGATTGTGTTTCTTAGCTTTGCGCACTGTGTGACCTACTGCCAGACAGAATGCCTCTGCACTGACCGTCTGAACGTGCCGTGTTTCTGTGGGTCTGATGAGATTCCTATGTTTGCAGTGAAGTCAAAATGAACTTCTTGTCTTCGAGACATACACTGTATTTCGTGCATCGAATAAAATGGTGCTGTGGTCCACTGTCAGATTTCGAGCGGTCGGCACACGAGCGATATAAGACAGTCAAAAATTAACGACTATTCAAAGTTATCAGGGAATGTGGAGAAAAAATATTTGAGAACTATTTTTTTCATCAGTCGAGCGAATTCGTACGCAACAACATAATGTCAGTCATCATTATCATTCGGCTGTAGATTGAAGATCAGTTTTGTGCTGCCTACGAATACATACAACGACGTAAGCTGTTCAGTATAAGGCGAAGATTCGAAGCAAAGAGAACCACTTCTTTATTTTGTGGTTAGGTTTGACTGTCAGACAATTTTCAAGTTACGAAAATGTAACTTCGGTGGAAATGCGAATGGAACAGTGTGAATTTTTGTCAATATAACTAAGATCTTGTAGATGAATAACATGTAACTGTAAAAGTATCAGACATTATCAAACATGACATCATTTGATTCTATTAGGACGGTGAAGTATGAAGACTAAACTATTTCGTGAAACCACACAAATCGCAAGCTAGCAATATTTCAGTTGCCTCCGATTCTACTGTCACTGATAAATGCGATCGACGATGTGATACGCAGGCGGTTCGGCAAACTACGAGAAATTCAACTACATATAGCAGTGAACAACGACGCAACGAACGAGTTACCGTAGAAAGTCCTCAGCGGTGGAGGTTTGTTGTGAGTGAGTTTGAGCACAATTATCACTTTTTTGTTAGGCAATTGAAAATATCAACAGCTGTTTTATCATAGTAAAACATAAGTTGAAACGAAATTCTATCTACTCCTAATTTTACTCTAGTATGAATGGTTTGTACAGAATTATCATGACTGCAGTTGAATTGATGAGAGTGGTGAAATCCTCTAGCAGAAGCACGTCTCCGAGTCAGCTCGAAAGATTACTATTTCACAGTTGTAAGTAAATTCCTAATCGGATCTATTTACTGGAGGAAAAACCACCAATCAGCTGCCATATGAATAACAGATCGCCTTGCGTGTGAAGGCGAAAAATTCGGACAATACACTCGATCAGATGGAATACGCATTTCAGCGATTGGCGTAACGATGCAAATAATTCGGACTATACAGTCGATAAACCCTGATTCGCACGTGTACTCAGTGTAATATTATCGTCTTATGTTTGCGAATGTGTAACTAATTGAACATAATATTCATTAAATTGAAAATGCGCCCCATTTTGCTGAACATTTTATCATCGCTCAGTTGAGTTTCATATCAGTTAAACGGTAGTTTTGCAAAAGCCTAGAAATCCGAACATACTTGACACTAAATTATGCCTTACCGTACACGTGTGTAGGTTAACAACGTTCCACAATGTTAACTCTTGATAGATGAACGAGCGACATATACAAGTAATTCATTGTCTGTACTTCAAATTCATCAAGAAAAACAACGACAAGGCATTTGATAATTATTTACTTCAAGAACTGAGAAAACATGGAAAACAACAACTGTTATTTCGGTGAAAATTACGTAATGAAACACGGATCGTTCTATACATAACTGTACTCAATTGTGTATGGTTTGACACGAATCATACTGATTCCAGTTGGATTGATGGAAATCTCGAACTTCTCTGTCAGTGCTACATCTCTGATTGTTGTGCCAGTGAATACATCCATCAATTCGAACTTTTCTCCAGATATCGTATAGGTGGATGATTTGAATTCATCAAGACTTGTACGGAAATTGGTCGATCGTCCACCAATCTTCGTGTAGACACAAGCGATTGCCCAGCCGACTGGACATTCATCTAATTTCCGAATCCACATCTACATGAGAAGAAATAGGTGAACTGATGAAAATGTGGTTGCTGAGACTAACTACAGAAGTTTGTGATGAGCATGATGTAGAAATGAGTATTTGGAAGAATGTGTAGCACAAATGAATGGTTAATGCTGAGTTGTATGGTATCTGCCTGATGTGCCAGCCTGATTTCCATGAACGATTGTCTACGCTATTTGGAGTCAACTGACCAGTAGCTTTACAGCAATTTCAAGAATGTTGCCTAATGGAAGGGGGTTTTGACTAGTTTTAACTATATTTTATCAACATCTGTCTGTCTAGATTTATGTTGTGGAAGGTATTCAAAGAGATTTATTAAGTTATGAATATGAACGACAGCTTCTCTTCATTTGATTTTCCACACTAGAAAGTCAAAAATTTTATCGTTGTGAAAATGAAAGTGCAATTGCGTGCACACAACTCACCTGCACATCATTTCGTGTGGTGATATATTCTGCCAGATGTCCACCTTTATCTTGATCTATGGCTATCAGGTATTTGTTGCTGAACAGAGATGCACTAACTTTATCCCAATTTTCCAAGTCAGTTGTGATTAACAGTGGAGCAGCGAACATACACCACATACCCATGTGAACACGCTTTTGATCATCTGAGAGACCAGAATGTCCTAATATCATCATGTCTGGATCGTTCCATGTTCCTGGACCAGCCGTTTTCACTAACACATCATTGCGCACTATGTACTGATTTATAATACTCGACACAGATGACCAACTGTTTCCGATGTTGAGCGGACTTCGGATTAGATTGCAGGTGTCCTTCAAACGTTTCCAGTCAATCAGATGCGGTTTATTAAACCATTGATCATACGAAATACAATTACAGAGAATCACCATCGGTCTGCCAGTTTTGTTCAGATTTTTCACGAACTTTTCAAAAACGTCAAGTAGAGAATGCGGAGGAGTGTTACAAGAATTGATCTTCACATAATCCACTTCCCATTCAGCAAGAGTCTTAGCGTCCAAATCCAAAAACTGTGCACTTCCTGGGAAGCCTTTGCACGTGATTGTCCCAGAACCAATAGTTATTCCGAACAGCAAGCCTTTTGAGTGTATGTATTTTCCGAGTGCTTTCATACCCTACAAAGTAGATTCATCTATGAAATCAGCAAAGAAATCTGAAAAACAACAGCAGAATAAATAACTATTTTTGATATTAGATAATGGATTCTTCATTGATATAAATTTATACATTAAAGAAGTTGGGAAAAAATCATTTTGTAACAACTCACATCACGAAATCTATTACGATCACCCATAAGCTTGTTTGTCCGGAATTCTCGTATACTATCCGGCCAGCACTCATCAAGTATTACATATTTGTAACCCAAATCTCTCCAACCTTGCGATACAAGTTTATCGGCTATCCATTTGATAGTTTCTTGCCTGACGCAACTGTATGGTTTGAAAATGCAATTCCCTCCACATCCGAAAGATTGCAATGAGTTCCAGCCCATCGGTGGTGTTCTCGCCAAACCATTGTCCAAACACAGAACACAACTGAGAGTAAGAACGATCACCACCAAAATTATTGTCCACAATGTCAATCTGTAAACTGAGTGGTAGATATGTTCTTGAGTAATGTGATTGTCGAACAAGTGTAGTGTAATTCAAATAAAGCTGGCCAGTACAGTAATTTGTAGGCGTGTGTGACAAGTGAACAAATTAACTACTAGTGGTACAACTGATTTGATATCACATTCCGTTTTGTGGAAGACTTCGATGGAGTTTACTTGAGCAAACTTCACCATTCCGATTTTAGAAGGCAATAGTTAATCACACACAATCAAATAGTTTGTAATCTTGAGTTACATAAGACTGATGACGAGAAATTACCATAGTTGCGTGATGAGAATGGTCTAGCCTTCAATTCGCGGCCACTTGAATTTTCTCAGATAGCAGAAAATTATTCCGTCAAAGATCACATATGTGAAATACTATTCATTCTATGAAATATGTTTATGTTGCTGAAGATCTCAAATGGTTTTCTAGACACATAGTTTACTGTCACATAAAAGTGTGCATTTTTGTAATCTTGATGATTTGGTCCGAAAACTTTCGAAATGTCTTACAGAGCAAGCTGACTGGCAGCAACTTTCAAACTACCTTATTTTCGAGCTCAGAAAATAAAATTTTAGGGAAACCTTTCATCGTTGTGAAATCACAATTCATGTATCTATGAACTGAGTGGTAGACGAGTTATTGAGTATTGTGAATGTCAACCAAGTGTAGTGTATTTGACACAGGTTAGCTAGTACTGTATTTCGTAGTTGTGTGTGCGACAAGTGATCGAATAATAACACAACGGAAAACCTTTGATTGATTGGAAGGAAAACAGACAATTGATCAAGATTCTGCTTGCTTATTGTTTACCACTCAATCCCTCGAAGAAACTGACTTGTTAAAAAACGCTTACCAAGAAAATAAATGGAATGATTTTAAATCTGCCTTGTGAGTCGGAAGTAGAATTATTACGTTTCGTGATTAAAGGCGAGTTTCCTCGAATTTCACTAGGCCGAGATCAATTCTATGAAAGGCTGCAGTCAATCGTCGACAGATGCTCACCAAAGGATTAGCCCAATCTGATGGGAGACCTAAATGCCAAAGTCGGCATGGACAACACTCTAAACGAACACATCATGGGACGACATGGAATAGGAGAGATTTGCTTACCTATTTGCTGTCAACAAACCGGTCGTCGGCAGCACAATGTTCTCACACAAGCGCATACACAGAACCACATGGATATCATCGGATCACACTACTCACAACCAAATCGACCATGAAGCTTGTTAGAACCAAGCAGGCTGACATATCTTTAGAGCACCACTTGCTGATCGGCAAAATGAAACTGAAACTAAAGGAGCACTGGACGACGGTGCCGACCACATCACAGTAGTTCGATATGGAATTTCTTCGGGATACCCTAGAACTCAACGAATTCAACATATCACTCCTAAATAATTTGCAAGCCTTGCTGTATCTGATCAATGAAGTGGAAACAACTTTAGTGAACAATTGGATACGAATCAAAGATGCAAGCACTTCAACATGTGTGGAGGTTTCGGGTCACATGAAACGCTATCACTAGGAGTGGATCCCTGTTGGTGCTCTTGAAAATATTGAAGAAAGGGGGAACACTAGGACAGCAATCAATTTCAGCCAAACCAGAATAGAGACAATCAAGGCATAAGCTAAATACACAGGAGAAAACAGAGAAGTGAAGAAAACTATCAGAGCCGAAAAACGGAAATATGTGGAGTATCAAGCAACGAAGTCGGAAAAGGATGCAGGAGAAAGAAACACGAGATTGTTTTAAGATACAACAAACATATCCGCTGTAAGCTATCGCAAACCAGAACGATCAGTGGAAAGCAACACTTGAAAACACTTGAAAAGTGACACTTGAATCGACCAGCTCCAATAAACCCATCCTACATCGAAGCAGTATTTACGGACCTCCAAATCGATGGAAATGAACCTACAATTGAAGAGTTCAGACTCGAAAGAAGGATACGTCATTAAAATACCGAAGAAAGGCGATCTATCCACTCTCAGTACCAAGGTACGTCTTCAACAGAGTATTGTGAGACAGAATGCAGGACTTCGTATATACTCAACTTCGAGATCAACAGGCTGGAAGTGGCAAGGACCAGTTGTTTATCGATCGAATTGCTACATCAGAGATCATTGTGGAGCAATCAACTGAATGGGACGCACCACACTCTGCATCAACTTCATCGACCATGAGAAAGCATTTGATAGCGTGGACAGGAAAACACAATGGAGGCTTCAACGACACTATGATGTGCCTGAGATGATCGTCAACATCATACGGAATTGTTATGATGGATTCAACTATAAAATCGTGCACGGAGGTCAGACTCGTTTGAGGTAAAGATCGATGTCAAGCAAGGTTACCTTCTCTCGATCTTTCTCCTGATGATCGAATGGATTATGATGATGATATAGATGATCTGGCTCCTCCGTTGCACACGCGACAACAAATGCAACAGAAGACAACGAGCGCAGCAGCTGCCTCAGCAGCTGTAGGTCTCAACATACATAAATTGAAAAGCAAGAATATGCAATTGAACACAATATGCATCAATACCTTAACATAACTTGGCAAGATCATCCACAACCAAGATTGATCCGACGCAGATGTGATGGCGCGGATCAGCGAAGCAAGTGCTGCATTTCTACAATTGAAAAATATCTGGAACGCGAAACAAAGGTCTACAAACACCGAAATCAGAACTTTCAATTCAAATGTCAAGACAGTTCTGCTGTATGGAGCCGCAACTTGATAGACTACCAAAGCCATCATCCATAAGATACAAGAACTTATGAATAGTTCTCTAAGCAGACTAGTTCGGATTTGTGTGTTAGACACTATCAGCAACAACTTACTGTAGAAGAGAACAAACCAGATTCCATTTGAGGAGGAAATCAGGAATGAGCGGTGGAAGTTGATAGGACACACTGCGAACAATGCCGAACTGTATAACAAGACAAACCCTGACATGGAACTACCAAAGTGAAAGTAAGAGTGGAAGGCCAAAGAACGCATTACGTCGAAAAATTGAAAAAGACATGGGATAATTGAAGAGGAACTTGGAAGAACTAGAAAGGGATTCCGAGGACAGAGTTGGTTGGAGTAAACTGATCTGTGGCCTATGCTCCATTGAGAGTAACAGGCGTAAGTAAGTTAGTAGGTGATGCAATATGCTCGTCGTATGCTCCATAGTGAAGCAACAGGAGTGAGTTAGTAAGGAAGTAACTATTGTCATAGTTATTCGCCTGGACAACAAACATGGAGTTACCTACAGACAAACAACGTCTTTCATGGATACGCATTCAGATATTATTAACAGTGATGGAAGAACTTTGAAATTAAATGCGATCACAATTCACAAGTCTACTTCATTAAAGAAACACTCATGAACACTTACGTTTCATTTGACAGCATATCTACAGTTCAGAAGCAAACATAAAAACTTCAATATAAGTACAAAATATAGAAATAATAACAATATACAATGATAAAATCTCAAAATGGAATGAAATGGAGTACCAAAATGTGAACAGAAAGAGTCAGTCATATCATAACACAAATATATAAACATGGAGGGATTTTCCAGAAAAAACAAAACTTTCAAAAATGATTCTAAACTGGCCCTCAAAATCCAACCATACAAATGCAAGCGTTTAATGACACTTCAATTTAGGTTTCACTCTCATGGCCTAATCCACACCGGAAGAACGAGTAGGATTTACAGCAGTACACTTACCCGTCCTCCAATATGGATATGACCTGTCATGCTAACTAGGTTCCTGTACCTTCCTATCAGTCCCTTGATCTTCCTATCTATCGCAGCATGACCTGACGGTAGTATAAACCTTATCAAATTAACCCACATGAATATCTACAACCCGTCTTATAGCTGGTCATATCCCATCCGGGATCTACATTCCATATCATGTGGATGAGTCGTCAATCCACCACCACTTGCTCCGATCGGCAGATACAATGAAGTCCATGATGCTGACTTATCAACAGAAGTTCTTGACCCATAGATAATATGCAAGGGTGGGATCTCCAATTTTGACATTTCCTCGTCTCCTGGAGACTCTAAATGATATAACATAGGAACAATATCTAACTCTCCATCTCCTGATGCAGAGGAGGTTGGATCAGCATTCGTCGTCGTCGGCAACTCATTTGCCACATCAGTGGCATCCAGATTATTATCATCAATATCATGATTCCGTTCTGTCAGACAAGTTGCGTCATTTCTGGCTGCACTTGCATCCGTAGAGTGAAACTCTTCCATTGTTGTATATCTCATCTCGCTACATGAAAGAACAGGATTAGTATCGCAATCCAAAACCGATGAACTCACTTCTTGTTCTTCGTGTTTCGTTTCAGAGACACAAGACATATTCACATCAATAGCATCGTTATCATGCAACACTGTAGATTGGTTGTTACCATCAGACGCTTCCTTCTCATCATCACTCGACTGACAGTCAACCGAAGTAGGAGCACTTACAGTTACACAACCTTGTGCATCCTCAATCAACTTAATATTCGCGGCAGGGTTCGATGACGTCAAAACACTAGAAGGCCCATTCGATGAAGTTGATCGAATAGTCACTATCGATGGATTGCTCACACTAACTGTCTCTTTAATATCGCTGCCACTACTACGATCCTGATTACTACTATCCCCTCTTCTAGTCACAGCATCCGAAAGAGAACGAAGTTTACGCTTCGCAATAATAGTAACATCATGTCGTTTCTGCTGCTTCTCACTCTGGGTAGCAGTATGTGAGCGTAATGTAGGCCCACTTCGATGTCGATGAGTGTCTTTCGATTTCCTTTGATCATAATTACCCGCAGAAGTATTATTAATACTATTATCCTTAGTAGCCACAGCTGTACAAGTAGCAGTAATCTTCCCATGACATCCAGTCGACTCATGTGCAGTGTCCAACTCTACTCGATCAACGTTACTCTCCTTACTAGGAATGCACTTAACCTCTTCTATCTTATCATTGTTGGTAGTGCTCTTCCCGAAACTTTTAGTACACGTCAATGATGATGAGGTGCGACAGGTGGACAATTCCATGCTCGATTTCTTATGCTGCATATTCAACACAACAGCATGTCCATGAAAGCTAGGCGACACCTCAATGCACCTAGAGCACTGACTGTCAGCCCTCTCAGTAGTGCCATCACTGTGGCTGACGCTACTGCCACCGACGCCTACATTCTCCACGCTCAAACATCGAATTTCGTTTTGATCCGAAGTACTCGAAGAAGCTACATTCGCAAAATCAACCGAAGAAACAGCACTACCTATAGTGATTGCACTATCGTTAGCATCAAGTTTATTATTCACATCAACTACACTATTAATAGATACATCAGGTTTCACTTCCAATTTGAGGTTATTGTTGTCCACAATGTTGTTCCAACCATTCACAGTTAATGACAAGTTGCGAGATAGTTGGCATGCAGGCTTTAAAGCTATGCTACCACTTTCACTAACACTATCAATCTTGCTATGACTACTTGGACTAGTATACAACTGTCCATCCGTTGACCGTAAACAAACATCAGCAGGACGCGCGAAGCTGCTATTATCTTCCGGTGTAGAATCCATTTTGAATGTTTTGTGTTTTGGAAAATCCCTCCATGTTTACGTATTTTTGCTATGACCTGACGGACTTTTTCTGTTGACATTTTCGGTATTTTATTTGATTCCAATTTGAGATTTTATCATTGTATATTGTTATTATTTCTATATTTTGTACTTATATTGAAGTTTTTGTGTTTGCTTCTGAACTGTACATATGTTGTTTAAATTTGATAAAATATGGCTACCGCCACATTTTTGGATTCATCATCGGGCAGTACAGGAGTTCACCTAAACCTCGGAACATTGATACTCGTTTGGAGTAATTCTGAATTGGAAGACGTAACATTAGTTAGGTATTATTTGTATTTCCATTTGTAATTTGTAAATAGACCATTTCCCTCTAGAATTATTGTGTTTTAACTTCGAAATTGGGAAGTGCGTCCAACCTACGTCTATTGGAATCGAATTGAGCTGTCACGATGAAGAATTCACCTACAACCTGCAGACATCCTGATTGCTCGGCAACATGAAGTACTGTGTCACTATTCACCCTTGTTGTCCTAGAATCAACTCTAGGTCGTGTTAAATAATTTACCCTACTTGAAGGGTTCCGACCATTAGCTTTATTCCATCCAACCAATCCTGTTTTGTCCTTATTCATATTCTCTGTACTCATTAACCTCTGTTTGCTCGAATCCAAATTATCATTCCTTGCATTTTGAGCAGTTAAGAAGCTTCTTCCATCACACACCTCTGATCCGTCTGGATGCCCACCCTTTTTGCCTCTTTTTTCTTTTCCATACTCAAAAAACCCATCTTATCCGTTACACATACCGACTTCTCACTAGGATACACATCAAGGGGTTTTAAACCATCAGGGTCACATGCTCGGTCTTCAAGGGGATATAACTTTCTAATACACTTAACGACTCTCCTAAGTTCCGTGCGTGAGGTAGGTGGAAACGCATTTGAAGAATTCCCATGTCTCGCACGCAGATGACTAGTCGCTTCCATATCGTGTCCTGTTTTCTTGCGATTAGCTATTCTTCTAAATCTACTAAAAGCTATCCTTGCACGAGACATAATAAAGTCAGTCAATTCATTGAAAGTAGGTTCTCTTTCCTCTTCGTCCCACTTAATTCCCAGCTCTGCCCACTGGGCTTGTATTCGATGAGGTAAGAGCCTAACTATTCGCTCTAAAGTTGCTAGAGAATTTAGTTCCGCAATACAATTTAATTGTTCCATAGTTAGAGCAACTTTTTGCATCTTAATTGCTAAATCCGAAGATTGTTCTGGGTCGTTGTAATCCGCATTCCCAGATCTAATCAAGTCATCCAGAGTTTCACGAGCTATTACGTGCGATTGTCCAAAGAGCTGCTTTAAAATAGTCTTAGCTCTTTTATATTCTACTTGTGGTTCCATTATAAGGCAACCTTCAATCGCATTTCTTGCTTTTCCTTTACAGTAGTGAATTAAATATAATAAACGCAAATTATCATCCCTTACTATAGGTTCTTTAAATGTTTCAAACTGCTTAACGAACCTAAAGTAGTAGCGGTGTTTTTCGTCAAAGAACAGAAGTTCAATCTTTCGTAATTCCAAGCCCGATATCGGTGTCCTAAGCATCTGATCCTTCTATGGTACCTTGGAATTCTCGCCCAAATGTTGTTCCCTAATGCCTTCTGAGGGTGACTTACAATAATACGTATCAAACATAACATCACTACTGCTGGAAAGTGAACCCATTAAACAGGAAGAATCATAAACGACTTGCCTAGCATTTCGGGATTCTTCATGCTCTTCAGCCCTCTTCGTGTTTGTTTTCTTGCGGCTGCTCATGTTTAACTGAAGTTCAACGGAAGATAAATAACAAATACAAAATATAGAAATTCCACAGGTAAATCCTCAATAATAAATATCCAAAATCAGAAAATCGTTTTCCAAAATACAGTTCGATCAAAAAAGAGGTAAGTAATCCAAAGTTCTTCTTCCAAGAAGTTTATTATTGCAAACGATTAAATTTCCAAATATTTCCTTATTCTTCTTAATAATCAAACTGTAGTAGGCTTGTTCTTCTTAATTGTCAGACTGTAGTTATTCTTCTAATCAAAAGTCAGACTGTAGATGAATTTTCTACCGTAGCAGTTCAATTTGTTTCCAGTAGATGTAGGTCGAACGCTCCCTCTCCTAGTCCAATATCAGAACACAATAATTCTAGGAGAAAGTGGTCTATATTATGGTAAAATGGAAATACAAACAAATACCTGACTTTCAATACACCTTCCAAGTCCCAATTACCCTGATGGCTATCCAGTTCCAAAAGAATAGGTGATGCTAGAATTAACTGCAACGATATCAAATCCAAATATGGCTGTAGCCATATTAAAGATCAAATTTAAACAGCATATCTACAGTTCAGAAGCAAACATAAAGACTTCAATATAAGTACAAAATATAGAAATAATAACAATATACAATGATAAAATCTCAAAATGGAATGAAATGGAGTACCAAAATGTGAACAGAAAGAGTCAGTCATATCATAACACAAATATATATACATGGAGGGATTTTTCAAAAAACAAAACATTCAAAAGAGATCCTACAAAAGAGCATCTTATATTGCAGTCGACTTAGTGAGGCTTCCTCGATTCCTAAAAATACAGAAATTCGTCGTGATAACTGAATCTCCTGGAAAGCGATATTGCCATGATAGTGGGATTAGCTATGCTTTATATTTCTCAGAGATTTGGCTTGAAACAGTAGTACTGTCTCGGTACTGCAGTATCACAGTATTAGTGAACGCATGCACTGCAGAAGTGCAGAGTTACTGGTATCGATTGATATCGATATACTGATCGATTTTTCATTCTTTCATTACATCATGAGGACATGAACAGATTTCGATGGGTGTTCATGATGTCAATCAAGATATTCACGTGTGAGTGATTAGTGGATTAGGTATGTTATCTTGCGTGTTGTGCATTACGAATTCAAGATGGACATTGTCGGTTTTGGTCAAAGCCTATGATAATGGAGGTGATGCGGTTGACATTCTGTAGTATATTTATTGTGAAACCGAGATGGTGAAAGGAAATTATGTGTGTATAATCGGTTTCTAAATGCTGTTAATGTAAAGACTGTTGTTCACCAAAACACTGATGTGAGCAGAAAAATTGTGTGTTTTGCTTATAGGTAATAACAGTGTCAAAAATTATTTCAACCGATTGTACTTAATAATTGTCACTTCGCTCAAGCAAATCAACGAAGAATGAAACACACGAAGAGAGAGCCAAAATTATCCTATAGAATGATGAGGAAAGGAATTTCAAGATCCTGTAAGCATAAGCGACGGATTATCGTACTCTTTTGTCTACTTACACTACTCGACTTATAAATTTCAACTTCTTTACAGCTAGTGAGTACAAATAACTGGCATCTGCAATACTGGGAGTAATAAGCTTATTCTCTTTTCAGAATGTCCTACATCCTTATATTGACCAGAAGACAGACTGACTTTAGTTATATCAAATATTCATTACATGCAAACATGCAGTTCACGAATCCGCATTACTTACGACTTTTTGATGACATCCATCGTGTTTGTGCTGTGACTGCATCCACGTGATACAGGACAACATCCTAGAATGTCGATTCGTATCATTTTATAAAGTGAACGAGTATGCACGGAATAACAAACGTCAATATCATGAACTGTGACTAGGTATTCCAAACCTAAACAAATTGGATATACCTTTACAAGGAAGGTAAGGATTCACACACATACTCGAATAGAATACTGAGAGTTTGTGTTCAGGTGGTAGTTTACATTTGCACTCACAAAGTCTCATTTCTGACAATGTGAATACCAAGGAATGCAAATGTGTATAGTCGTATACTTCCTGTGTACATTCAATGCATAATGTTACTAAAAGATAAGTGTTCCTATTTGTATATAACTAGATATGTGGTTCGGAAGCACCTAACTGCGTAACAAGATAAGCGCTTAATTGCAACACTCATGGACAGAGGGAAGGGTAGAGGCAAAGAAACAAACTAGACCGACAAATAGTGTAAGACATGATAAGAATGAACAATAAGTGAACAGAACTGGAATGCAAAGCTCAGGATCATGTTGATCGGAGAATACTTGTTGGAGGCTTTTGATCGTTAAAGGGTAAGAGACGTGAGGAGGTGAAGAAGTAAGATAATTCGGATGAAAACGCATGTGTTTCTGATGGGCATGAACCATACAATGTATAGTTGATCGATGCTTGATCGCCAAGATCTGCGGCGATACAATGTCTGTTTCCGGCCTAATCACATTTGTTCTCTGCATTTTGGAAGGGTGTTTAATCAGGTATCGTCTGCACCCAATTTCGTTATCTTCCTCTTCCTTCTCGACGTCGACGAGTTCACGTGACGACTTGCCTTGTGATGCGGTAAGCAGAAATACGTCATGTTGACCTATCCACAATGATGACCCTAACATGTACCTAATCAGGTATTCGCTTTCACCATAGAAGATTGTTGCTGCCGATATCTGACCACCATACAGAACTGTCAACATGCACATTTGTATTTCGAATGATGAATTTCGTAATTTCACAACTATACGCTACATACAATCAGACAGACAGAAGTCCTCATGTGAGAATTGTGACCTTGATGTGGGTTAACACATATATCCGTTAACTGTCGCTTGATACTCAGTGACACCGCAGAGTTATGCCGAGTTTTCCAAATATTTCAAGTCTTCGCCATCGAAATTGATTTGATTGGTGCATTTGGTTGTGTTTCTTAGCTTTGCGCACT
>CALYCR020001471.1:0-33473 GCA_944470395.2 Schistosoma turkestanicum
CTAATAAAGACCAAGTAGTTAACACCCATAGGTAGACTAACTAAAAATCACCCAACTAAATAATCAGTTGCTCCCAATTCACAACTAAACATTCACGTCTAGTTCATTTTAAATTTGTGACTGATAATACCGAAAACTACATTTTCGGATCACAAAGGCTGTGGCTCATACAAACCAGTACAACTGTGAAAAACCTGTCTTGAATGAATGAGACAGTATAGTGATTGGAACGGTTAAAAACATTGATAGCATTTAATTAAGCTGGAATGCTGTACCACTATTTTTCACAATAAAAGATTAGGGAGGATTTAGGTATTTCTGCTAGGTGAAGTCAGCATGAAACTTACAGTCTTAGAATTGTTTTTCATGTAATTCAGATTAACCAGTCGCTTGCTTGAACAAACAATAGATAAAAATATACTTAAAACTAATCCACAACGGATACGCAAAGCAAACAAGAAATGCTGCAAATAAAATTTCAGTAAACCCTTTGCTAGTGTAGCCTACAAGATAACTCACGATATGAACATAGACTGTGGGCTGAGATTTAGGGATTTTAGTGAGCTATCAGTTGGTCACGTACAACGTTAAACTTGGCACATACGCGCATCGGGGAAATTCGCCTCACTATATCAGCACAGTGAGATGAAATTATCAAAAATACCAAGACAAATTAGTAATAATATCGGCAGTGGTAGGAAAGATTCAGCAAGATGTGACTTGAGAATGAACAAGTGAAAAGAGTACAAGGTAATTCTAAAATCCAATACCTATGGGCAGAGCTAATGTATGTATCATTTCGTCTAATTTTGAGCAACACTACCCAGTGTCTCCAGTTATTAAAGATAATCGCATAGACCCTAACCTCGAAGTATGAACCTGTCAACAAATCAAGAAATTCATAGACTAATGCCGCATCTTGATTTAACTGCTCCTAACTTTTTCCCAACCTACTCCTACAGCAGTAGAAATCGTGTATCGAGGTAGCAGGCAGTTGATCACACGTTCACCAACCACAGTTCATTACTGAAAATAAACTAGCAACGATTCAACTTATACTTCATGGTTCCAGCAAGCATAACTATGGTTTCACAACTATAAAGTAGCTTCACCCTCATATAATTTTTTGATCTATATGACCATTAGATAACGAGTTAACAATCAAAGTTACCATCAAACGACAGAATTGAGTATAAACTAAGTGTACAGTGGTGGAACTCAGTAACCAAACGTAACAACGCTTTCTGCATTTAATCGAAGTACAGCTAATCAATGTCTAAGTGTACCCAATCGTAAGTCTGAGTCGCTTGTGCTTCTTTTGATTTACCTAGGGATGGATAAGCAGTTCACCAATAGATTGCACATACAAAAATTACGTTTACTTCACTTCAAAGCAACATTTTCAATTATATTGGCAAAAGTTAAGGACTATCAAGTATCATAACTTAGTTTATGCGTATGAAACGAAATGTCACAAAGAATGGCTAAACATACCTGAAGCAAGAAAATGAAGACATCATTATAAACTGCAATACTGTTTTCATCCAAGATGACATTCGCTGGCCAGTCCAAGTGATAATTGAGTCTTAAATTACCGATCAAATCAAGGGTCAGTTGTATAGGTCGATCATCAAGCAGCTGATCTGCATTAAGGAAATCAAATGTGAGGAAACGTGACTCGAGGTACCGGAGTGAGTGAGATACGTGGTAGTTCCTGAAAGCACCATTTAGCTGCCTCTGTAGATTAGTGGTGAGTTCGACAAGGTCCAGTTTCCTAGTTCTCAAAAATGCAATATTCCCAAAACACTGACGAGCAAAATCGTTCATAGTATCACCAGCACCAAAAAGATACACTCCTCCTGCGATAGCCAGGCAGTTCCCTACAGTTCGAAGCCCATTTGGCCCACGCAAATACGGGGATAGCAGTAACTTCAGCAGCTGTCGATTAACTGACATTCTTCGTTCACATACAAAATGTTCTAACTGTAACTCTAACGACTTGAGAGTGATCTTCGATTCGACCACTCTGTAAAAATCTTGTGAAACATCAAATTGCTGGTGGTTGGATTTAAGACGACGTTTGTTTAAGAAGGAGTCCAAAGAAATACAAAAAGGATTTACATCAACTGTTTCGAGAAAACTGAAGTCTCCAGTTTTTTCACATATTGCAGTAAGTAAAAAGACAGTTTTAAGACCATCAACTATTTTGTCCATAATAGGAAGAAATATATACGGAACATGAGATGAATCTAAAACACTACCTCTTGGCTTAACAGCATCAAACCAAAATTTGGGGTCACTGGGTAGTATGTTATGATTTATATCAGCAAACAATTTGATAAATGGGTCTGTAAATGACGCAGACCTTGAAAACAGTTGGACCAATGAGGAGATAAATGGGTGAAAAGTGGCGACAAACATGGAACGCAGTACATGAACAATGTATTGGTCAAAACCACAGTCTTCCAGTAAATCTGAAGTATGATGTAGTGCATCCAGTAAATTCGTGATTGTACTGGTTTCTCGTAAATTATCAAGATCGTCATCAACGACATCTTTTATGATTTTTGACAATACTTTAACACGGTCACACCACGGAACTAAACAATGATAAAGACTGACCATAGTGAAAATGCCTGGGTTACGACTTTTACTTTCTAGTTCATGCAAGAACTCATCCAGTTGAGACAATAATTTATTCAAGCAACTAGCAAAGGAGAAGATACAAGCATGAGATACGCAATCCATTTTGTTAACTACGAAATGAACCACAACACGTATGAATAGTATATGGTTATTCCAATCAACAAACTTTTGTAGAAATGAATCGAGAGTACCATAGGACAAGTGGCTAACAGATACAAGACGTGGCTTGCAACAAATATCTACCATCTGGTTTTTAGATAATTGGGCGGCGAAGCATGTTCTGGCACCAAGTAGAACCCAAATAATTTCACGTATTAGTTGATACTCGGTTGAGAGGTATCTTTCGTCACACTTTCCAATGTAAGACAACCAACGACTTTTCAAACATTTTTCACCTAAACCAGTTGAATACCGAATCCACCAGTACTCAGGCTGCAAGATTTTATAGTCCAATTGCGGGAAGAAACTATCAGTGGTGGAGATATGTTTGTTTAGTGGAAGTTGGTCCCAGCGACATGGGTATGAATAGTTCGAAGCATTGTTTTGCTCCAGCTTGGTTGCTTCTTCATTTGAATAGTTTGAATCACATGTTTCAAGTGAAGACGAGTAGGAACGAGATTTAATGTAAATCGAAGTTAACATATATGCAAACCAAACTCATACGAAGCCTGGTTAGCAAATATCTGTAGAAATAAATGATATCAGGCCAATCTTTGTGCTTCTCTCCTATTTATACGTTGTACACTTCCAGAATATGAAACTAAGCCTGATCTAATTCAAAAATTTATAAAGCCGTTACAAGACTTTTTGAAAACGCGTCTTTCAATTTGCGGTACATGGTATCGCCGAGTCCTTGAAAATTTCAATTTTCAGGTGCTACTAGAAAAGTTTTTTTTGAATACGATCGTCAGCAGGCATTTGTTTTCCTTTAGTACTACACTAGAATTCGAAAAATTGTTAGCTCCTATGTGAAATCATGTGAATAGGATATATGTCATCATTAAAATAGTGTTATTGTCAAGGTGACTGAGACTGCGTAACAGACAATGATGCCTTGGTCAGCTTTCTGTGTTTAGTATTTTCATTCATGGTGTAAACTGGTGTTCACACTTTCATTTCTACTTTTACTTTTCGAAATGATCTATATGGAAAATATAAACTTAATTCAGGGTTGTAATCGTCATATATCATAAACTGATTATAACGACTCAATATGCATGCATAGAAATCACTATATTTTGGTTAATAAATTGGATTTAAGTGGGAAGGAAAACGTGCGTGTAATATGGCTGGTGTCTCAAGATGCCTCAAGAAATCAATATTCCTCTCGAGTCAGTAGCGCAGAAGTTATTCTATAGATTAGTTCTCGGGTAAATATTTTAGGAATATAATTTTATAAAGAAAACACAATTAATGACATACAAAAATTTATTGATGCACTTAATTCTGACAATATTTGTTATATTGTACTCCTCTTGCTTATCTGTACTAGAGACTATATCTCACCCGCCAATCGTGTTATTCCCATTCTGTTTCTCCGCGCTTCTGCTACCTGGTCATTACCTGATTGTATTAGCTCGATAGTATTTCGATATCACGAGGCTAGCAATAAATATACTTCATCTAAAATTGTCTTTTCTTGGACTTCTAGATTAACGGGATTAACATTTGTTATCCCGCGAAGTTGAATGTTTATTTTGGTCGTTTTGTAATATTAATAACAGTTTCCGGAAATTCCGGAGCCAGGCGACTTAACATTTCCGATAGAAACATCAAGAGTGAGTACGACTGGGTAAAAATTATCAGTGGAAAGTGGCACTTGGAGTATCACTAAAGGTGACGCTTATGTCCTTTCCAATGATAGGTGTGCTATTAAAACCTTTCAGGAAGTAACCGGTGAATAAAGTAATGCTGTTATTCACCATTAGCTTTCTTCATTTATTTGTGTTTTGGATAAGGATTTTGGTACCTCACTCTTGTATCTTATGCGAGTCTTCCTAAATAGTTGAGCAGCCAATTAGGACGGCGATCTCGTTGCAGATTTTAAGGTTATTTGAGTAAAGGAGAGTCAGGATGGTAAAACAGACCGTTACTGAACAATTGGAAGAAGAGTGGTCCAAGGATTAGGCTTTGTAGCACTCTACATATTATGAAATATCAATCTGACAGAATAGTGTAAACTTCACAACTTGTGATCTCTCGTTCAGGTAATCTTAAAGCCATGTGACTAGAATCTCGCTAATACTCGTAGAATGCAGTTTCTGGAACATTGCAGTGGCTGAATGCATTTTAGGGGTCTAGGATATTTGAGTTTGTGAGATCGTTCATCTACTACAAGCAGTCAACAGACTTTTGCGCAGGAAATTTACTGTTTGTCAACGGTACAAATATTCTTATGAACTCTATTAAACACTGCAGCAAGCAGTACCAAGGAAAGGATATGGGATGCGGAAGGCAGTACTAATCACTCCCTCGAAACTTCGAATCCGAAGTTTTAAGTTGATAGTAAGGAGCTCTTCAAATGGTAGTCTATAGATTAACGAACCTGAAATGAGCCATTTTTGTTTGTTTATTCGAAAGATTTACAAGGTTCTTTAAACGATACTTTTGCGGTGGAATTTCACGTTTTATTAAATCTTAGGCTAACTACAGTTGTGCTTGATGAATTAATGCAAACGCTCAAGCGGTTGGGACATACATAGTCGCCATTAATAAGATCCTGCATGTTAGGCTTCCACGTCTAGATGTAGTCGACTATCGGTCCCTACGGGTGGAAGTATATGTATTTTATGCAAATTTAGGAAAAAAATTTGATTATTATGGTAAAATACTGTTCTAAGTACTCAACAATATCCTTAGGTTCCTTCCAAAGAAATCCCGAATATTCGCTTGGTGAGTAATAAAACGTTGATCTGAAGGCTAGAATTTGAGTTCACGAACTCACAACCCGCATTTTGATAAGCTCAAAAGTGTTTCCTTTAGAGATGAAGGAGGAAACACAATAAAGTCCTTTAATGATACCAGATATGCGTAAAAAATTAGGATTAAATTTATATAATCAAACTGATAAAATCAACCCTATCACCCTTTAAGTTGCACATCTATGCACTCGATCCAAGAGAGTTATGTCTCTTTTAAAGAAAGAGGGTGTGACGACGTCGTGAAACTCGGTATGTATGATTCAAGAAACGTTAAGAATAATTCCAAGTGATCCTATCAAGTTGTTTTCTCATCAAGTGAAGAGTTGCATTTACTTTGGCTGCGCCAAACTGGTGTGGAGGCTTTTAGTGGCTATCGAACCGACATCGCGCTCTAAGGAGTCCTTAGGGAGTGGACTTCTGTTTAGGGAGTAAATCGTTTGCATCATGTGGGGCAGAAAGTAAATAACGTGACATTTCGACTGGTTCATTTTTAAACTGTTTTTCACAGCCCATTACTCAATACATGTAGGGCCCTTTTAGGGCTTAGCCGAATCCTCTTAGCTTCTGATGGACCTACAAACCTTTGCATCGTCTGGATAGATCAATGCTGTCCAGCTAACTTTGTCCAACAGATCGTAAATGAATATCAAAATGGTCTCTGTGACAAGATAGAAGTAAGTCAGTGAAGACCGCAACTTTCACAATTAAGGGTGCAAATGATGATACTATTCATTGGAATACAATCCTGACATCGAAAACTTCTCAGTAATAAAGAATGATTGTCAAGTGAGCACTTCAAGTTAATGATGTTGACAACGACAAGTAACACAATCTCTGCTTCACTGAGCACCCAAAAACGATTGCTGAATGAAGATCTACTCCAACTATGTTACTGACGTTTGATAAGTAAATGAAACCAAAGAACTCTAAATTCTGATCGCCATTTTCCTTGATGTGTGAACGGCTGACACACTCATAGTTTTCGGACACACATCAAATGAGCCCGAAAATCTGTTTCACATATCAAAGTTTATTCGTAAATCGTGTTAGTTATTTCCATAACTAATTGTAGTTATGTTATAACTAACCAATCAAATTGTGGTTTGATGTGTCTGTAAACTTTCTTTGTTCTAAATGACCTACTAATTGAAGGACATTATTATCTTATTATATTGATGTGACTCAGTTTTATTCATTTTCCATAAGACACGCTATATTGGCCGGTATGTTTGGTCCTTTCATTTGGTAACTGTAATTTCCTTATTTATTGTACTAATCTAATTATTTTTATGTTTAGATACAGATAGTACCATTTCGTGCTTTCTCGTCAGTCACATACAAGCAACATGTTTATTTGTGTAAATACAGTTTTGAAGATAAGGTCAAAATTTCTTATTTAGCATGACATTCACTCACTAGAACCATGGTAAACAAAGGTCAACATACAGTTGTTTTTGAACACGTAAAGTTGGACTGCGGAGAAAGTTACTTAGGGAGGACAGATCGCCGATTGGAAGACAGGATAGGGGAACATATTCCAAAATGGTCAGTCAAATCCATGATTCATCGACATAGCCCGTCATCTCAAAATTGATCAAGAAACCCAGCCTCGTTCATTACAAAACATCTATGATGAGTGGTCATCAAATTGGCCCAAAATCAGCCTTTAGAGTTGTGACATGTCATCAAAACCCACACACACTGAAACTACTCGAAGCTATCTTGATTGGTCGGAAAAGTCCAACTTTACGTGTTCAAAAACAACTGTATGTTGACCTTTGTTTACCATGGTTCTAGTGAGTGAATGTCATGCTAAATAAGAAATTTTGACCTTATCTTCAAAACTGTATTTACACAAATAACATGTTGCTTGTATGTGACTGACGAGAAAGCACGAAATGGTGCTATCTCACAAAATATGTCTTCTCATTTCTCTGTTCAAACCAAGTTTGCACAATTTTTACAGATGCAATAAATAATGAACAACATTAGCCTACAAGTGGTGAATTACTAATGTAGAGTTAATACATTTATTCGATAGTTTAATATGTATCAAAACATTCATGCAGATTAACCAACTCCTAAATAAATTGGTTTTTATGGCAGAAGTGAACAAGTAGTTTATAGTTGCAATAAACTGTGCGAAAATGACATTTCGTGCGAACTGGGACCTTGGCAATTGCATATATGATCCAGGTTTAACTAAAATATTTATGGTTGAGTGTTATAACGGTGATGCTTAAAAGATAAGAAAGGGATAGAAGAGCGGCAATCAAACAAACTCAGGTACTTATAAATAATATGCAGAGCTCAAACTAACTTCTCTCCTAATAAGTAAACTATCATTGAAGAAAGTGCTGATAGATTGGAGCACCTAAATGCTGTGTAGTGAATCATGACAATGGAAGGGGTCTGAACTAAAAATGAAAAGCTGAAGTGTGAAGTAGGACAGAAAATTTTTACTGTTCAAAAAGTAACTGAAGAATGTGAAGTATCTTGATACCCAATTAATCTTATCGCCTTGATAGCTTAAATTTATCATACTGTTTTAGATATCAGGTGATAACCTTCAGTCTCATCTCAAAATAATAAATTTGCACTTCATAGATTGGCAAGACAAGATAGCGAAGCCAGAATAAGGTTGAAAATAAGGGCCCAAGAAAACACGTAACGAGCCCTTGGAATGTTATTTACACAATGACATAAATATCATTTAACGGCTATTCATTCTCGATCATGAAGAGCCTGAGATCGATCAAATGTTCTGGCGCATACTATAATCCATTTTTGAAGGCTTTGTTTTTCGAATTCCCTCGCTATATATATTTGTAATTCGTTCTTATTGATCCCTTCAGTTCTACATTTTGTTAATCTGTTCGATGCCATTTGAGATGATAATATTTGCATTTTATTATAGTTTCTATTTCCTCTGCCTTTACTGAGTTTCTATGTTTCTTTCTGAACTGCATTTATGTTGGTTAGGCTGATACTTAATCATGGCGGCAGCCATACTGATTCGTCTTTTTTTATTGTGTTGCTTGCTTTGATTGAAATTGTGCATTTTGATTGTGAATTGAAGCACTCTTCCAGAACAGGAAACACTCTGTGTTATAAAGCAACCAAATATTATCTGTCGAACGAATCTGAACTATCCAGGAAGAATAGAATATCATTTATTTGTCGTTGTTGATTTGAATAATTGAACAATTGTTGGTGGAATAAGTGAGGGGTGATATCGTTTAGGTAATGACGTATAGTTATATTTATGATGAATACTAGAACCGTTATTTACCCAATCGCTTGTGTTGATTTCAAGTGGGCGAGACGCGTATCTAACCTACCTAGACAGTTATTCCTCAATCCAAATCTGGCTGTGGATTCTACACATACAGATTTGTTGGATGAACTCATCATTTTCACTATTATCGCATTCAGTTCAATAACGCAGTCCTCCTCCTTTTTGATGTTAAGCTCCTTGAAGATGATTGTCAGATCAGAAACTGTTCTCAGTTGATTTTGTCTCATGTCCTGCGATAGAATTATATTCTAACGAGTACGATGTTACGTGCATTTCATACTGTAGCTATTTTACGTAAGACACAAAGGTAGTATTGTATTACTATGGTATGAAGTGTGAATGTTGTAAACAGTCCTATCAATTAAGGAGGTACAACTGCATACAGCAATTTTATCCAATGAATGTATGTGTGATTATAGTAGAAACAAGTTAATTCTTTTCCGAAACTTCTTATGTCTATAGAAAAATTTGGTAATATCATTCTGGGAAAATCGAGTTAATATAATCAGTCATAAAAAACATGAATGTACCGAATAATTCTGTAAAACAATCTTAAAATTTCAATATTTGATTTGCTAAAGGTATATTTTACCAGAACCAGATGGAATTAGAGTGGTTAGCTATTGAATTGAGATAACGCTAGTGACACTTATTATGAATTTACTAACAGAAGAGATCGATAGATGAGACAAATTAGCTAGTCTACTATCAGAGTAAGAGATTTTCGCCTAAAACAGGTAAGCAAAACACTCTGAGGTCATCGAGGATAAGGATTAGTGAGAACATGGTAACCACTCTCCTGGATTATTATCACTGATGAAAACATACCAGTGCATCAGCATGCTCTACCATGAATTTAATCCCAAAATTGAATGCATTTTGACCGATGACTTTTTGATTACGAGGTCAGGACGGTGACACTACGTAAAGACCTGATACGGAAAATACTGCAAATACATATAGCATGGAAAGTAAAATTACGAAAGTAGAGCAATTACAAAATTCTCAGTCGATCATCCGACACGAAACACAAACACAGAGAATGTATCAATATTGAAAACCTAAAGTTATAGTTTATTTTAGATGTAAAGATATGTTATATTGAGGAATCTATGATTAAGAACTGGAGTTATATCTCGAACAATGTCTAACGGATATTGGATATACAGATTTATTTTGACCTTGCAGACATAGTAACCAATCAGTCACATGTTTAAACATGGATTTTATCCCAAATGACATATTGAGAGAGTTTTTTCAAGGACCTAGAAGTCGGTTTTGAGAATTTTAAATAAAAATCGACTATTTTTTTAGAAGGCGTCATAGGTTCTAAAACAAAGATAAAGTCTGGGGGTAGCAGCATATCAGAAAAATTACCACAGTCTACAACCGTGTCCATGACTGCAGCTGAAGGACCATATGAAATCGCATTGAAATCTGACTCTCCACTTAGGCAGGCATTTTGTTCATGTAATATTTTCTCAGGAATATTATTTCCTGTAAAACAAGGTCTTATTTAAAGTATGATCATCTCAGTTTCGTAATTTTATACCATCAGCAACAGAAGCTATACTGTATATTTGTCTAAAAAACTCTCTAGAATAGTTCAGAACAAGCATATAAGAGAGTTCTCACCCATTAGAAATGCGGAGCAATTACAAAGTTTCAAGGAAGACAGTTCCGTGGCATTAAGAGATATTCAAAACATTTTCAAGGAAGTAATAAGCGAGGTTTGTCCACAAATAAATTTCTCTACGAGTAGATTTGTCCTGAGCATAGCAATCGCAAGGCATTACTTTCCAGCTTGCATGACATTTATGGTAATATTTTCGATAACTTAATTAATGTGTGTGAGAAGTAAGAGACATGATATTTTTAGTAGTGTTAGTCTGTATTCAGCTGTGATCTCAGGGAGACAAGAACTTTGCCTGAAAAATGTGGAAGACCTGCGTTATAAGAAAAAATTAGAGAACTCTTTGAAGTATTGCTCTTGATAAAATGCATTTCTTCTCAAGGTGTCTTACAGAAGCGAGTTTAAACAATAAAAAACTTCACTCATCTATAAATAATCTTAATTTACATGTAAAATTGTTTTAATTGTTACAATGATGTTAATTTAAAAGATTAAGCAGGCTACTTCAGCTTTAGAAGCAAACGCAAAAGAAGTATTCGATGTTCATAAATTGTATAAAATTCACCTTCAAAGAACCGAGAGTGATCAAAGAGTACTGGCCGAAGAAAATTTCCATTGCTTTGGTATGGTCCTCAGTCTAGTAAAGTTGGTTAGTTAGCTGCATGCTTGACCTTCATATATATATATAACTGGAAGACTAACCTGAGAACATGTTTCAAAAAAGATGCAATAATT
Organism: Schistosoma turkestanicum; assembly: GCA_944470395.2. Classification (NCBI taxonomy): domain Eukaryota; kingdom Metazoa; phylum Platyhelminthes; class Trematoda; order Strigeidida; family Schistosomatidae; genus Schistosoma; species Schistosoma turkestanicum. Next base: position 11,234 of record CALYCR020001471.1, read on the forward strand.
ATAAAATAGACATTTCAAATCGTCAGTAGCTCATGACTTAGAGTAACACAAAATATTCACTAACAAGTATTTCACGTTAAAGCAAGTCGCAGCTAGCTAGCCACGCTCAGAAAATCTCTCAACATCCCTAGTCAATGAGAACTCATAGTCTCATGGATCAGTTTTCTATCCCTATGTAGTAATGTATCTAACACAGTGCTACTAAATGACTTTCATTCAAAACACAATATACTGTACCTAGTCTTTCGATCGCAGAAACAATTCTAATCTGATGGTTGCTGATTATCAGGCACACCCAATGTATCAAAAAGTAAAACCCAACTTCGGAGAGACAATAAGTATGCTGTTTAGAACTCATAGCTGGGTTTAAGTGTGTTTAAAACAATCAACCGACAACTGAATAAGCCACATCCGATAAAACAACAAGACTTATCTCATCGATAAATATTAGTAGAAGAAGATATAAGATTGGGAGGTACATTCATTTAGTTTAAGATAAATACCTGACTCATGAAGCCCACTTCTTTTCGAAAGATTTTGCTGCAATCAGTGGCAAGTATCTGAACATCGTTAATGTGTGAAGTTTTGAGAAAAGTACTTTTGCATCATACTCACACCCAGCAGAGCATAGACCAGCAACCAGCATTCTCCAAGCAACTCCATTCTGAGACTTTCAAATTCTTCCCAACCGCTATTTGTTCTTTTCATGTCTGCCTCCAATTCTCAGAGTAGTGTGTCCCCTGGCCTGCCTCTCTTCCTCTGAGCTTGAAGATTTCAATTTAGAGCTTGCCTTGTGATGCGGTTGGGTGATTTCCGTAGCATGTGTCTTATCCATCTCCAGCTATTTTCTCGAAATGATTCCTCAGCCAGAGTCTGCTTTGTTCTCTCTCGCAGTAGGTTGCTCCTGTGATGTCTAACAGGACCCTCATTATCTGGCGTAGACAACTAATAAATACCTGTATAAGTTAAAATATGACTTTTTTGGTTCCCCAAGTTTCCGCTTTGTGCAGTAGAACTGTTTTGATATTTGTATTGAAAGTTGCGACCTTGGTGTTGGCTGACAGTTGATTGAGTTGCAGATGTTCTTCAAATCTGAAAATATTGCCCTTGATTTTTCAACGCGAGCTTTGATACTTGTATCAAATTCACCGTGTACATCGATGATGCCTCCCAGCTATTGATTGTTTTCACATGTTCTTAAGTTGCTCCAATAATGTTACGTGTGTATGTCAAGAACTACTGCTGCGGAGGATAAAGCAACACGGGTGATCTCCTGCATATTCTGCTGAGTTTGTGATAGTAAAAGTAGATCATCTAGCTGCATCGGAGCTGCCTACATCACTTAAATTCAGGACACTATCTGTAGACTGATTCTTAACTCACATTTTATTAATTTTTTGACTAGCAAACTTGGTGTTTCTAGTTATTTCGTATAGTTCACATTACTTGATTTATTTGGTTTTTATCCGGTAGACTGTCAAGTAAAGAAGGATAGATTTCAGCGTTCATATTCTTTCAGTTTATCAGTATTATCTTTGCCCTATCTATTCTTGTGTGAGATATATATTGAATTCAAACAATATTAAGTAGTTACTAGGTTGCAATTTTGGTAATATGGCCCAAAATCGTTCACAACTAAACAGGTACATTTACTCTTTGTCTTCCCCAAGATCCCAGGTTTATAAATTGTCTAATAATTTTCGAATTTTACAAAGTATACTTTCTTTAGTCATATTTTTCATACATTTTCTATAACCATTACTAGTTTTGTTACCTCCAATATTTTGAGATTTACACCAAAGATTTCATCTTTCTTTTTCACTGAAATCTGGCTACCTGGACAGACATAAACATGTGAACTAATAATTTCATTAGGACTCCTTATAGCTATAATGAGTTCTTAATAACACAGCGACCAGAACCATTGGCAATTATATTGGAATGGAAATTACATTGAGACTAGAATTGCCAGCAGTCATGTTTCAATTATAAGACTCCATAATTATATCATTATGAAATAAATTCAGAATCGCATCATACAGACCAATTGTGCATTGAATTGAAGTGACTGAAGAACATCTGGAACTCAAAACAGCTATCAACCAACACCAAAATCAGAATTCTCAATACAAACGTCAAGACGGTTCTACTGTATGAAACTTGGAGAACCACGAAAGCCATCATCCAGAAGATACAGGTATTCATCAACAGTTGTCTACGCAAAATACTTCGGATTCCTCCGCCAGACACCATAAGCAAAAACCTACTGTGGGAGAGAACAAAGCAGATTCCAGCAGAGAAGGCAGCCGGAAAGACTCGGTGGAAGTGAATAAATCACACAATGAGGAAAGCACCCTACTGCGTCAAAAGACAAGCCCCCACTTTGAACTCTTAATGACAGGAGATAAGAGGAAGACCAAGGAACATATTACTTAGAGAAATGGAGATAGAAGTGTCTAGAATGAACGAAAATTGGACAGAACTGGAAAGGGGATCTCAGGATAGAGTAGGCTGGAGAATACTGGTCGGCGGCCTATGCTCCATTAGTGTTAACAGGCGTAAGTAAGTAAGTAAATACTACTCACCTAAATCTATGCACATATGACTGTAAATAAATCATAAGAAAAGCAATATATTCGTGTATCGTTTTGATTTACTTTCGAGATCATATATACCTTTGGCGAGAGTAACTATGACTCTCTTAAGGAAGCCAAATGCCTCGTCATCCAATTGAATGGGTATATTAGGTGACTTGCATAAATGGAGCATTCTGGGTGATGTGGCTGCGTCTACTTCTTCGTGGTCCCGCCAGACAACGTGGCGTTGTTTACAGCGCTGCCGCTAAAAGCCGTTCCGAACGCTGATTCAGAATAAATCTAGGTTTTGTCTTGTTATATTATAGTGCAATTAAAACAGCGATGCAGGTAATGTATCGAATCACAGTGCACTCTATACCGAAAACAGAAACTTAAATGTGGGTATTTTTCGGGTCTACTAGGTTTAAGCGATTCATTTTGGCGTTACTTTAAATGGACAGCTCATTAATGGCTTTGACATATTTTCTAAAACTGAACGTTTAGAAGTAACTTTACCAACTAGATGACCACTTGGAAGTAGAAAGAACCGGAAAATCAGGAAATACAAGTCTAACAGTGAGCATAATGCTACTAGAACAAAGTTTCTTCAAATTTTACATTTATATTGTTGTGTTTACAAATATCATCTGACAAGCAAATTTGATAGCTTATATCTACTCGATGGAACTTTTACTGTCCTATTTTTCCTAACTATAATTCGATCTTATATACATTCAGTTTTGTGATAGAAATATGGTGACTATTATAGATCAACTTCAAATGTCCAAGGATAAGTGGTTGACCATGTATGACAGATCATTTCTATTGGTGAGGAAATTGATAACGCAGTTATTTGAAACGTTGGCAGCATGTTCAGAAGGAGTTATGCGCTTTTGTGAACATCTGGAATATATATTTATGTCATCCAAATATCACTTGAGTAACTTGTTAAAAAAAATAGAAAAATTCGAAATATATCTACATCCAACATTTGAGGCTGATGTAAAGTACGTTTGATGTGATGGTTATATTCTACTAATAACAATCATATTATCATTTAATTCTAAAAGCTGTTTTTTTTTAAAAACATCTGTTGCGTCATCGTCATGCTTAATAAATATAACATTAGACTTACGAAATGGTTATCTGTTTATTTTCGATGATATCATTAATCTAAAACCGGCCTTTTAAATGTTATTTTCATTCAAATATATGGGTACGTGTCGTCATCATTAAAAAACCGTGAGTACCAAATGACTGTTTCGATCTCAAACGTGACTCATCAACAGTACACACCTTTAATCTGTAGATAATGTCAGTTCGTGATGAATGTCACTTATGAATTAAACTAATCTACACAAACCTACCTCATTTAAACTGTAGTCCTGAGCTTGCAAGGAAATCACTAAACACTGAATCCTTGAAGTTCTAATGAGAAGAGATGATTGTGGCAGTATAGACATATACGGGAGTGAAAAATTAGTTTGAAATAGCATTAAATTATCGGTATTTTATGAATTAACTTAGACAAGAGATGGTTGCTATTTGATGCCAACACGACGACCCTAGTCAAAAATACACGCATTTATGTATTGATTAGTACACCCACTGACTGTTATTCAGAAAAAAGTCACGTATATGAAATAGTAGCAAAATTACATGTTTCGTATCATGGTGAGCATAGTTCATCTTAATTCAATACAATTAATATAATATCTTCGATAAATATAACACTGAAATAGACTAAATGAAAAAACTCAGTAAAATGTCACACAAAATAAAAACAAATATTATTATCATTCTGGGTCGAAACTGGAATAATGTTAAACGAAAATAACAGTAAGCCGTTTTATCACATCACAGGTGAAGTACAAATTGGGTTTGGGAAATCTCTTGCCTGGCGCCCGTGTAGACAAATATTAATATATACTTCTGTCTTCTGGATGATTGCCTTCATAGTTCTCCAGTAGGACCGTCTTGACGTTTGTATTGAAAATTCTGATTTTGGTGTTGGTCGATAGCTGTTTTGAGTCCCAGATGTTCTTCAGTTGAAAAAATGCTGCCATTTTTTTAATAATCTCCGCCTTCATGTCTGCATTAGATCCACCATGTTCGTCAGTGATGCTGCCCAGATATGTAAAGCTTTTTACGTCCTCCAAGGCATCTCCATCAAGGGTGATTTGGTTGGCGCATGTTTTGTTGTATCTTGCTTTTCCCTTTGTGTACGTTGAGACCTGCTGCTGCTGAGGCTCCTGCTACACTGATCGTCTTCTCTTGCATTTGTTGCTGCACGTGCAATAGAAGAACCAAAACATGTGCGGAGTCCAGATCGTTCAACCACGTCTAGGCTATCCACTGTATTCCGTGCTTCCCTGAAAATGTTGACGTCTTCATAATCCAGTCGACCATCAGGAGAAAGAGAAAGGATAAGAGTAAGCAACCTTGACTGACACCACTCTTAACCTCAAACGAGTCTGTCAGGTGACCTCCGTGCACAATTTTGCAGTTTAATCCATCATAAGAATTCCGTGTGATGTTGACTATATTCTCAAACACGCCGTAGTGTCGAAGAGGCCTCCATAGTGTTGTCCTATCCACACTATCAAATGCTTCCTCATAGTCAATAAAGTTGATGTATAGTGGTGATTTCCATCCAACGGATTGTTCCACAGTGATTCGTAATGTTGCAATTTGGTCAGTTCACGATCGATCCTTACGAAATCCAGCCTGATGTTCTCGAAGTTGAGCGTCTACGAAGTCATTCATTCTGTTTAATAACATTCTGCTGAAGAATTTTGTTGGTATTGAGAGAAGAGTGATACTTCTGTAATTCCCACACTCGCCGAGATCGCCTTTCTTTGGTATTTTGATAAGGTATCCTTCTTTCCAGTCTGGTGGTACTTGTTCCTCATCCCAAATCTTGTTGAAGAGGATGTGAAGTATTTTTGCAGTTGATTCTACGTCTTATTTCAGTGACTCAGCTGGAATGTTGTCTGATCTTGTTGCTTTGCCGCTCTTGATTTGTCTAATGGCCATACTGATTTCGCTAATTGCTGATGGGTTAACTTCAATTTGGTGGTCCTTAGGTGTCGCTTCGATGTTAGGTGAATTCAGTTAGACTGGTGTATTCAAGAGTTCTTCAAAGTGTTCTATCTATGTGTTCCGCTGTTGGTCAGTGTTGGTGATTACTTTCCCTTCCCTGCTTTACACTGGTCATTACGGTTTACTATGCTTTCCGGCAAGCCTCTTCATTGTATCATGTATTTGTTCCATGTTTTCTTCTCTTGCAAACTTCTCTACTGTCGTGGCTAGATCTTTCACATATTTGCATTGGTCAGCTCTGATGCTGTTCTTCACTTACTACTTTGTTTCTGTGTATTCGGTCCATTCCATAGCTATATATGAGCTTGTTCGGCTTTTATTGATTGCTGTCTTCTGGTTCTCCCTTTCTTGAATCTTATCCAGAATATCAACAGAGATTTATTTCTTATGATGGTGCTTTTTGCGACCCAAAACCTCATTACATGTTGAAGTGATTGCTTCTTTGATCCCTTTCCAGTTGTTCTCCATTGTAGTTTCCATTTCAATGGGTAGATCGTGAGACGTTTAGAATCTATTGCTGAGAGCTCTCTTGAATTCGTCGAGTTTGCCAGTATCCCGAAGAAAGGCTGTGATTCTGTTCAACCAGTGGTCCGGTGCTTCTCTAGTTCCATGTTCAACTTGGTGACTAGCAAGTGATGATCTGAGGCAATATCAGCTTCTCTCTTTGCTCTTGTGTCTTCCATGTTCATTCTGAAATTTTTATCGATGCAGACATGGTCGATTTGTTTCTGTGTAGCATGATCTGGTGAAGCCCATGTAGCTTTGCGTATTCGTTTGTGTGAGAATATGCGGTATTGTTTGTTCAGTTTGTTGAAGGTACATCGGGTTGCAAACCTTTCACCGTTTTCGTTGCTTACGCTAATTCTCTGTCGTCCCATAATATCTTCACATCCATATTTGTCTGTTCTAACTATCACGTTTAGTTATCATTTTAGTATGGTCAGATCCTTTTTTGCGTATTGCTTGTCGATACACTACATCCTTTCATAGAATGGATCTTCATCAACCTCGTTGTTGTGCCGTCTTTCTTTGTTTTGAAGGATACTTTGATGATCCAGGGTTCATAAGATATCCATCCTATCACTGCATTTTGTGCTTTTTCGGACCACATTGGTGCAACTCTTTGTGTGATATATTTTCTAGTTGATAGCTGGAGTATATTAGCATCTCTCCTGAGGCTAGTCTTTGTTGTTTCACTTGCGTCCAATGTGATTCACTGTTTCCAGTACCACCAGGCTGTATCTTTTCATTTCTGCAGCAACTTGGAAGACTCTCCCGGTGTTTCGCAATGTACGAATATTCCATGTTCCCAAATGAATGGTTGATCTGGTTGTGAGATGTGGCACCGGCCTTGTGACTTCTGAAGGAACTCGGCTTTCATTATTAGACGTCATAACTGTTATGAATAAAGACCTTCAAACTTTCAGGGCAGAGTTAAAATAGTTTGAATTATGTTTTCTGGCTAGTGTTTTTTTAGTGAGTTATTTTTGCACGGGATGGGGGTTGCCAATCCTATTCTCAACCCTTCACCTTTACCCGGTCTTGGAATTGACAGTAACCCCAGAGAGGCTTCAGGCGCAGTTAATGATTTTTATGAATGGATGATAATCACAGGCATAAATTCTATAAATTTGTGGAAAACTGTTCATTTTACCAGCTGAGATTTTATGACAGACCCTTATGTGAATGACCTCAGTGTCAGTATAGAAACTTCATCCAAATTTAAAACCAACAATTCTCTTTTTTTGAAACAATGATCGAGTCCCTAGGAGTAATAACTCATACTAGATGTTTTGCGTCCAAACTAAATGCATGTATCAATGCTTAGTAATTTAAACACGGCAAAACAATTAAATATTTACTATGTTAAAAAATGATTGATATTGCTCAATTATATCTAGCAAACATTTGCTTACTCAAAAGTGAGAGTTCATTTTAACTGTATTACATGTAGTCACATAGTTTATATTCTGCTATTTCAAAGCAGCTCAAACTTTCATAATCTTTTTGAAAATGAATGTATTTGTTCTATCAAAAATTAACTTTGTATGTAAGTAAATAGTTCAATTTTGCCTTCTTATTTGGATAGAAATAGAAATTCAGAATATGCAATGCGCGCTACTGTTCAACTAACTGATATTTTAGGAACAGCACAAAAAGTTAGTTACCATTTTCATCCGTTATTCAATTTCAAAATTTGAATAATTTTTAATGAGTAATTCAACAATATTTTATATAGACTCGTCTTTCGGTTAGCAGACGGATATATCGCCTATGCCATAAATGAAGCAAGTTGGCAAAAGATAGTCGAGCGTTCCGTATCCGTGCTGAGATTTTGTCACCTAACGGGCCATCAGCGCTAATGATGTGGAGCGGTTAACATGCTCAACTGCTCAACTGTTGGACGCCTAAATGTGTGTCTATGTTACAGGACCTAACGAAGAGTGAATATCTGGTCTATACAGCAACGTTCAGGTCTGAAATCAGATCCAGGCGGGATGAGCTTTCAAGCATCCATCAGTTCGGTAGATGTTACTGAAATCCACGGCTTCTCCCTAACCTTATGGTTTACCTTACTAGCAGATATCACTGCTGTTTCCACAGCTTTTAGTATATCACGCCAAGCTGCCTCGAAATTGTAATCACTTACATGGCCGCCTAACTGTTTTTCTAGTTGCTCTTGAAATGTATTCTTAGCTATGCTATTATTACGTACAACCCTAAGCGGTTTCCTTGCTATGTCTTTCCTACGTCCGGTAAGTCTCAAACAAATACACGTCCGCACTACAGCATGATATGGATTTAAACGAGTGACACTCTCCAATGGAGCCTCTGCACCGATGGCTCACAGCGACGTGATCCATTTGGGTCGGTTTTGAGGGTCGCCATATCAAGAGATGTTTTTCTTCATGCTTACAGTTAGTACTTGCTAGAAATAAGCGATCATCTGAGCATAGTTGCAGCAAACGGTCTCCATTATCTGATCTTTTAGCCACGATAGGATAAGATCCGGCCAGGTGTCTTTCCTTTTCACTTCATCTACCTAATTGAGCATTAAAGTAATTAGCCATTATTACTATATCAACGCGCATAACACTTCAGAGCAGTTCTAGAGGCTTTTTGTAAAACTCTTCTGTTATCTCGTCCGAGCTGCAGTCAGTGAGAGCTTAGGCAGAGACAACAAAAAGGCAACGGCGAATGTCCCTATCTTTACAAGTCCTTACCGTCCCATTTAGTCAGACAGCGGATAAGTGACTGTCTACTGGAATCCGGTCTCAGTGGGCTAGTTCTGCCTTAGAAATCAATGCTATACCTACATCAGCGTGGCCACGGGAGGCAGTAGCAGGGCTTTCAGATACAAGAAGCGTAAACCGATTTGATTTTCTATCTGGACAAGGTGAAATCAAATGACTGGTTTTATTAGAATCCTGTATGCGCGTTTCGGGGACGCAACAGACATCAATGGCGTAAGGTCTTAAAGTTCTAGCCTGTTATCCTATTTTGTACAAGGTTTGAACAATGAAGGCTCCGACATGTAGTTTAGAACGGGTTTTCAGGAAACCAGAAATTATGTTTCGTGAACTCGGAACATTTGTATCAACGGCTCGAGGTGGCAAAGGAATGATAGAAGAGTTGGTCGTGGAGATAGGAGAGTTATTAAGAGGTTGTATCATACAACCGATTTGGTCTCGTGTGCAGTTACGACTTCCTGGCTGCCCACACCGTCGAATGAAACTTCCTGAAAAGGAAGGTAGAATAGTGTTTGTTTTAGAGATCTGGGAGTGTGAATGCAGAGCCAAAGGGACAACTGCTTGAGGCCGGTCATGAGCACCCTTTTATCAGAAGTATTTAAAGTATAGCTCTGCTCTTCTTTAAAATGCCTTACCGCCGGACACGGAAATCCGTGATGTAAGGTGAGGTTTGACATTTTTAGGATTGACCTATTCTAACCTCTTCTTTCCTTGTAAGAAGGCAGCATCGCTGCAGATGGTGGTTGTCCAAGAGAAGCACCTTACTGATGTCATACCCTCTGCAGTTAGCAGTCTGACTATTTCTTCAGACCTTAATTTGCTACCTTTAGTCTTACCATTCTCCAATTGACCTTCCCGTCATGGCAGAACCTACAGGAACATATGTTCCAGAGAATTTGGCTCGGTCGAGTCACTATAGGCAAGTCCACCACCGCGTCAATGTAGCAGCTACGGTCGGGTGCTACAATAGTCTATAAAATTGACTAATGCATATAGTTTATATGTTGTTAAAACGTAGTTTAACACTAGAATTCATGAAATTGAGTTCGTATGGGTCTTCACTCTGTCTGCGAAATTCATCTAATTTTTCAACTGCATTAAACTCGTTTGCTGATTCCGTAATTTGTGGAAGATTTATAATAGATATAGGCTGCATATAATTTTCTGAATTATATTCTTTTTTTAGTGCTCCCTATATTATAAGTATAAAGCTCGCCACTTTATAGCCTAGATTCTAGCTCCGACTCATGAAAATGAAGTACATCTTATATATAGCTTCGAGAATATAAATGACTTGCAACAAATTGTTTTTGATCTTGGCATCAACTTGATGTATATATGTTGTTTGTTGATGATTAAGATCTCCCCTAGAATGAACCAGTCTAGTCAACATAAATCCTCATTTTATGTTTAATAAAACTATACTCATAAAAACAACTAAGTTTAATCCGTTAACTGCAACGTAGAACTCAGTATGTACATAAATAAGTTCAAGTTGCCATACTCCCATAAGCCTACAGAAATGAAACTGTCATTTCAAATCCCAATAGTACTAGAGGTAGAAGTAGTATTAAAGATAATGAAAAAAAGTATAATTCAGTGAAATCAATTTAAAAGATGAAAGGAAGGTACCCGAGGTTTCCAGGTGAGAGTTTCAGATAATATAGTTAGAAATCGTAACAATGCACACTGATATTAATAATATAAATATTCATATGATATATTACAAATTGGAAATGCTATATTTATTCTCAAATTCTTTACTGAAATTTTTTCTAGCTGTTAAGTAAAATAAATGAATTGTGGAAAGTGAAAAGGTGCGAATTAATTAATCAAATTGGTTTGAACACATGTCAATATGATGAGATTGATGAGAATGAAAACAAAGAAGATGAAATTATCAAAGACAATGAAAATTCCATTCAAAATGAACTTATACATACTAAAGTGTTTAAACAACCTAGAGGAGCTTTTATTTCAACTTTAAGATTAAACTGTAGCTCACAAAATGTAGCACAACCAAAATTTTACAAACAAATTTTTAAAATGATAAAACCTGAAATCGATTTGTATGATTTAAAGTTACTACTTAAATTAGCAACAGATGAATTTCATGAGTTATTTGTATTTATGAAGGAAAATTTAAATAAACAACAGTCGTTAGAATTATTTAATTGGTTGAATTTAACAAACGATTTGAACGATTTAGAAGATATTCTTTCTGTAAGTTTCATGAATTTTGTAATACGTTCTTTTTAAAAGGGAAAACAAATCGTTATGAAGTTTAATTTCTATCAGTTTATCAAAGAAATCACTGCTTTTAGGTACTCAATTATTATCCGATGACTTTTTAATGCTTGGTTGTTTCTGATGCTGGATTCTTATAAAGTATTCCCCTAGTGCTAAGTGAAACCTTCTTTGAAGATTGTGGATTCATATAAACGATGTACAAATGATCATTGATAAACTATACTGAGGCAAAACCGATTTCATATCTTTATGGATTACCAGAAATATATTTTAGGTAATTCCAGTTTTTGACCAAAACTAAAAGAAACTTACTAGTTGTGACGGAGTCTCGTTCTCTGAGCCGGATGTTTCGATTGTGGAGCTTTTACTGTTCTCCTGAACAAAATCATTAGCACAAACTTCAGATGGAAGTCAAGTTTTCAAATTTCTTCACGTTTGACCCCTAGTTTGTTCTGTTAACCTCGTTCTTGAGTGGTTTTTATTGACCTTAATAAGTTCGTCAACAGTTTGCTCACCTTAATGAACAATTGAAGCCTTTATTCCCGACTTATATTTTTTTGGTTTTTAGTTCTTTCCGTTTATTAAGGCTCTATAAGGATGCATTTAGGCCATACCTGGGCATTCTAAACGAATTTTTTCAATATTGAGTACATTTATCAGTCTTTTTCGATAATCATTAGGCGCGAAATGTACAACAAACTTCTTACCATATCTGAAGTCCGTCATCACCACAATAAAAGCCTATCAAGTTAATGAGTCTGAAATAAAATGAAACGCATATCTTAGATTCTATTCTTAATCACTATCCAAAATGCCATTCTCATGGTACTATTCTAAACAAGAAGTTCTCCACTACATACGAAATTTAACTACGTTCTAACTTTACGTATGTCCAACTCTAGATTGTCGATCCTAGATCATCATATTTATAGTAATTAAAACTAGTCATTAGCATCTGAATTATATATATTTTAAGTAAGTATATAACTGATTCAGAAGAAATTCATTTAAAGTAGTCTTTTGACTTGATTAAGGTAGGTATGTAATGAATCAAAGCATAAAGTTGATCATATAGTTTGTTTGTCGAATATTCTTATTTAATTTATTCTGCAGTATGTATTGTGAATACATTTTCGTTATTTTTCACAAGTTCTTCATTCATTTTTGTCTATCTTCCTGTCTATCTTGAAGAGATTATCAAGTATACTGACAATTCAAGAACGTAATTTAATCAAACTAATTGATTTAAATGACTTAGGCATATCAACTTTTATTCATATGATTGAAAAATTTAAAGATAATTTAATTAATGAACAAGAAGAAGGACCATTTTTTGACTTAAATAAACTACGAGAAAGACTTACAGAATGGAAAAATCTAATGAACCTAGATGACTGTGATCCCTTTCAATCAAATTCCTTAGTGGATAAACTGTCTCTGAAAGGAGAAGAGAATAGCAATAGAAACGATAAGTAAGTATAGTAGCTGTTATCAGTGAATTTATTTTAACAATACAGTTAAAAAGTCAAACATTCACTCCATTCCTTCAAATGACCGAAATGAAATCAATCCACAGGTTAAAAAGCTAAAACCAAGCTACTTAACAGTTAAAAATGGTTTCCTAATGTGCATGATGAAGAACTATCATTCAGTTAATGGTTCACGTGGTTGATTCATTGACGAAACTTTACATCATAAGGATATTCAACTAAAATTGTAAAGATTTTTGTTCCCTTTCATATTTTACGTGGTAAAAGGAGTATTATGCTATTTCATGCCAGGTCCTTTAACCAGTGGTTAGAGGCTTTGAGTAGCATAGTTCAAAATCGTTTGCAGTGCCCCACATGCGTTGATATTTTGTCAGATGTTTGCTACCACCACTGATACAGTGATCACCGCTTCTACTTTTGTATTTTTCCTGATAATTTCATGTCACTGGGTAAGAAGACTTAAAGTGACGTAAGCATGTGTTAAGTTCCATGTCGCATATCACCGACTAACCACAGCCTTCACTTCCCATCTATGAGTTACATCAGTAAAGTTTGTTTCATTGATATCTTGCTCTTACCTACTCAGTTGAATAACTATGCTTGTGGTTACATGAGATACTTAATCATGACAAAGAACTTTCTTTGGTTAACTCAGTAATGTCCTTTTAAATACCCTAGAAGTTATAAAGATATTTATAAGCAATATAGTGAACTTCAAGTTTGTAAATTCAGTGCTTCTACGAGTACATTGATATGTTGCACCTAGCAATCAATATGTGCACTTTTATCAGCAGTCATATTTCGCCATAATGCAACAATAGAGAATATCAAGTCCTATATACCACAATTGCAAGCAAGTATATAACTAGTCGGTCTGCTATCAAACTTATTTACTAACAAAGCCAAAAAATTTTAACGTAAAATTAGGTTTGGTGAACATATGGAAAAGATGATTTCCCCTGCTTGTAAAATTTATAGGGACAAAAGTTTTCATAACACTTGTTTTGAAGATTTATACTGCTTAGCTCAAGTTAAAAACATGTATTTGTGACCTTTCTATGATCATATACCTATGCTTAGCCATAAAATTTCAGCCACTCTCTGACAATAAGTGTAAATCAAAGTTGAACGGTATGTTTGCTTGTACTCATTTAACGAACCACTTTTAGACTATTAAGTCAAAAAATGAAAGTGCAAATTTAACCATCTACTGAAAGCGGGCTCACTAAAATCGAAATACTGATTTCAACTCACTACATCCACTCAATGTAAAAATCTCTTCGGCACTAGATATATTCATGCGAGCGTCAAACATCATTACATCAGATGAACGGAAGAAAAAGGAACAGGAAATGTAATGACGACTCAATAATTTTCCAATGAATATTGCTGAAAATATACTAAACTGGAAATTTTCTTTGTTGAATAAAAATAAATTGGGTGAACATTTATGGGTTAGCACAACAACAGAATTACAATAAATCTTTAGATCGCATAGAAAGTATTTTAGAAAACAACAAACACTTCTCGAAATAAGCGATAAAATTCCTACAGACTAAGATTAGAAGATTGTCATGCATTCTAACCCTGAGTTTTTAAGGATGGTGGTCCAGTTTTAGCAGTTAGATTGACTGGGATCTTAGGTAGAATCTGGCAACTGGACGAAATCCCATCCGACTGGTCTCAATCACTGATTGTTCCGATTTATAAAAAAAAGCCCTCTTGTTGATTATCACAGAGAAGTCAGTTTGACTAATATAGTGTACAAATTGTTAGCCTCTATAATACTTGGACGCCTAACTAGTGCTCGTGAAGAGCAGACTCAAAGAAACCAGGCTGGTTCTCGATCTGGACGTGGATGTATAGACCACATATTCACACTGAGTCAAGTCATAGAACAAAGGTACATGTTCAGACACCCCACAATAAAAGTATTTCTCGACCTTAAAGCTGCATTCGACTTTGTCAATCGTGAGGTTCTGTGGCAGTGTCTGTCAGTAAAAGGTGTACCAAAGAAGTACATTAACCTCATACAAGCCTTCTACTCGAACACTACTGGTCGAGTGAGAGCTTATGGCGAAATGTCATCAAAATTCTTTACTTCAAGTGGTGTCCATCAGGGATGCCCACTATCCCCATTCTTGTTCAATTTTGTCATAGATCTGGTTTTTGATATAACATTAGCTTCTTCTTACTTTTCAGAGGTGGACCGACCAGGAGATTCACTGTTTGACTTAGAATATGCCGATGACATAGTCCTACTTGGTGAAGACGCTGACAAAATGCAGAGTCTTCTGACCACCCTAAGCTTCAAGATTGGCTTGTAAGGGCACCTGAACTAGTGGTAGGGAGTGAAGCAGTTGAGCGAGTAGACCGCTTCACTTACCTCGGGAGTCTCATCAGTGCTGATGGCCGGTGACTGACTAAATCTCAGCACGAATAGAGAAAGCTCGATTGGCTTTTGTCAACTTCCATCGCTTATGGCGTAGGTGAGGTGTCCGTTTGCTAACCAAAGGACGAGCATACTAAGCAGCAGGTTGCTCCGTCCTAACTTATGGCTACGAAACATGGCCATTGAGAGTGGAAGATATTCGTAGGTAGATGATTTCCGATCATAGGTGTCTCCGCAGCATTGCTCGTGCATTCTTGGACAACCGAGTAAGCAATGGTGTTATTAGAAAATGGGTGCTAGGTAAAGATGGCAATTGAGGTGGTTGGGACATGTGTTGCGTATGCCTAATCACCGACTGCCTCGTCGAGCTATATTTTGTGGTGTAGGAATAGGTTGGACGAAAGCTATAGGCGTCCAGGCCAAAACATAGCAGAAATCCATGAGGTCATTGATTAGTGGACTGAGTCAAGCAGGCAGGTGTCGACTACCTGGTTGGGGTCCGCGAGATGATAATAATCGATGGTTAGAGACTTTTAAATGATCTGGCTCAAATCCGTTTGCAATGGAGCAAGTGCATTCATTCTTGTGTTCTCTCGAATCGTAACCTTCTGAATTCCTCAACAATTTATCGTTTTCTTTTAAGTTTATTTCACTATATTCTACTTCTTGAATAATGTCGTAGAACCCTAAAATTTCCGATTGCTGCTAATAATTCTACTGCCTTTACTACTATGGGATTTGAAGTGACAATTGCATCTCTGTGCTAATATGACATGGCAACTTGAAATGATGTACGTACGTAGGAAGTTCTATGTTGTTGTGACTGACTGACATACATTCTTGTGAAATAATTGCGTGTGCCAAAGTATATCCAAGCTAAACTAAAAGACCTCCAAATGCTCCTGTAGATCTAGAAAATCTACAACACAAATTATCAACAGAAATCCATGTTATTTTTAAAAACCAACAAGTAATAATGTCAAAGTAATTCAAAAAGGATGTCCCAATTTCAATGAAAGGTAAGTGTCTGGAGCCGTTCATATTTTGCTAAACCTTACGGCGCTGAACAGAAAATAAACCCAAATGATCCACCCAACATGAACCGATTATCAAAATATCCATACAGTTAATCCTGTACACCTCTCATGCCATCAACGAATAAACAAATTCTCCTTTGTGTCCTTCGTACTTGTTTATATTCTCTGAAAAAGTGAGTTACACTAAGTCACTGAATTTGAAAAGACACTCTACCTAATGATCAACATATTCGAAATAAGAAAGGCTAACCTTGGTAATAACACAACCTAAAATTAGTTAGCACTCAGTGACCGATTAATGTTAATTATTTTTAATAATCTTTTAAATGTTAACACCTAGACTGCTAACAAGGAAGAAGTATGATTGAGTTTTTAAAAAAAAAATGCTTTTAGTTAACTTATTATTGTCTCAATTTTAATTCAAATTAATTTTACTCTTTTTGTTTACATTGAACTGTTCTGTCTCATTTCTAGATTTGATCAAACGAATTCAACTATTAGATTAAATGATCAATCTGCATTAAAATTAATTATAGATATGCAACAACTTTTAAATCAACGGTTATATGAATTAAATTTAAATTTGGTCAATAATGTTAATAAAATTGACGAGAAACGATCCATTGTATGTCACTTAACTACCAAATGGTTATCTAGTGCAATTATATGGGTTTGTTCAATTAACTGTGATTCTAATCAACAGCAATTATTGTTTGAAAAAATTTTTAATTACAAGTTGAATAATTCAAATAATTTGGAAAGTAGTCAAAAACAAACATGTTCACAACAAATGAATGAAACTGAAGAAATTGAACATAACACAATAGGAATGAACAATGATTATACTGTTACAAATACTGTAACTTCTACTAGCTCCATGAATGACATTATAACTAATGAGAATAAGCATCATAATGAAGCTGATGTTGAGGATGATAAATGGTTGACTTCATGTTTCAAAGAATCTTATCAAGATTTACAAAATCGTTTGAATGATTTCACAACAAGATCTAAACTAGAAGATGTTATTCATCAATTAATCACTGAACTAAATGATATATCTACTAATTTGAATATGTACGTTTTCATGTTTTATTGGGTAATGAATGAATTGGTTAAATTTATTTTTGTCAAGTATGAACAGTCGAATACAAAATAGTTACTAGCATATATTCATAAACAAATAAGGGAAAATTGTTTATTTATATCCCGTTTATCTGATATAAACTTAAGAGTTGCAAACATCTTATGTGATATTATCATGTGACGACAGTAGCTAGGAAAATACCGACTGCATCTGGAAATACTACTTACTTTAAACAAAGGCAGAGTGATTAATGGATCAAATCATTCAATATATTGTTTTTGAAGCTCGTTACTAAACTTAGAAAGATGTTTGGAAAAAGTTGAATAGTACTGACTAGTGATATTGAAATGATCTGGTCCCTGAACAGCAGTTTTATTCGGCACCGGTTGATTTGATTAGATCTCATGAATTCAATCTTATTACAACTTACATTATTAGTCTTATAAACCAATAATGATATCAAAGAGATTTGACATTGTAATCTTGATATTTTGATTTACAGAAAAAAGAGGATTACAGTGTAATTCTTTAACTGACTATCAAAAATTCATGTTAGTTAATAAATATTATTTTAAATATTACAGAGTTACTCAGTAAAATCGGAAAACCATATCGTAAATCGTTCATTTGCAAAATATCAGTCCATCATATCGAACTGGACTGTTCCTGTTGCAAAACATCAATCCATTGTCACTATTCATGCGTTTCATACAAATTCCATTGTGTTCTAACTCTTCCTTTCTTGATCTTTCCCCATCTGCTGCTGCCAGACATTACGTTGACACTCACGTCATATACTACTTATAAGTAGCTCACACTACAAAACTATATCTTGTATTCCCTGTTATTATTCGGCTAATAATAAAAATATATGAATTCAATAAAATCCATAGAATAATGTTGGATCAACAGATAGATATATAACACAGAAATTCACTTAAATTGGAGTTAAGCATATGTCTATCAAGATTAATTTATTTTCGATAGATTCATTTTTAAGGATAATGAAAAAAACGATGGCTAAATTTGAAATATCGATTAAAATGCCTTTCTGTTATTTAACTTTATCCATATTTATTTATATTCTACCAAATGAACATTTCTTTAAGGTGGGGTGACACAACATTACAATAATTTCTACAAATTAATTATATATACTTTTTAAAATTATACTTATGATAATTTACATTATATTCTATTGATTTATTCCAATATTCAACTTGTAATCAATAAAATTAACTATTTTTTTTATTTATTTCAGAAATACTTGTCTAACTAAATATTTTAACAATAAATTAGATATTGAAATATGGGAACAACAAAGAAAAGAATTCAATGTAAATCATAATTATTAAAATTATTTGTTTTTTTTAATTTAAAATAATTTTTCTATTTTCACAGCTAGCTGAAACCGAATTCATTCAAGCTTGGAATAATTTGCTAAATGAATTATATCATAATTCTGATGAACCTTTAGAATATGAACAAACAGAAATGACAAAAGTAAAACATTTCTCTTTGAATTTGTTTTTGAGACAATATATTTTTCATTTCAAATTAGGATTATAATAAGGAGGAGCATGAAATTCCACAGTCCAATGTTAACATTGATTTGATGAATCAATTACATGAATTTAATCAAGATGGATTCTTCTGTATAGATTCAATTGACTATATCAACAGACAAATAGAGTAAGTATATAATTTTGTATATATGTATATCAGTATATATATCAGTTATTACTCTTGAAGCATTGACCATCGATCAGGAATTTCCAATAAACTCTGTCATGAGCACTCACATCCAGTCGGTGAGAAATGATGTTCATGTCCACGTCCAGTCTAAGGCATCATACGTCTTTCGGTCTGTCTCTTTTCTTCCTGAATTCAAGATTTTAAGTTAAACCTTACTTGGTGTGTATGGTTTAATGGTTTCTGCTAAATTTTTGAACATCTTTCTTTAACTTCCATTAAATTTAACATCTGACTTGTCTTGTGACAGAGTAGGCTATTATAGACAGACTGACAAGTAGATTTGAACTGTCTTGGAAACATTCTATGTGTATCCAATCTGTTCACTATATTCCGTGTTTCCCATGAGGTGCTGAGGTTTTAACTATAGACTAACCAACTAGAAGAAGGAGGCACAGTGAGAATCGGTAGCCTTATCTGATACCTGTATTCACTTGGAATGAGTCTGTGAGATGTGTTTCACTCACCTTTTTGAGGTGTGATCCCTCCAAAAGATTCCGTTTAGTGGTGACAGTCTACTCAGACACACTATAGTACCGAAGAAGGTTCCATGAACTTCTCCTGTCCGCTCTGTCAAATGTTTTCTTAGAGTCAAGTAAGTCGAGGTACGTTATTGAGTTCCATTCAACTGGTCGTTAAACAGAGATCCGTATTGTCATGATTTATCCGATGAATGATCGGTCCTTACAAACACCAACAAGTTGATTTCCGAACTGAGTGTCTTCTGAATCTACCATTCGGTTGAGTAACACTATCCAGAAATTAGTATGATACTGATAATAGAGGGATGCTTCTACGGCTGTCATAATTACCGAGATATCCATTCTTGGATATACTGATCAGGTATTCCTACTTCCAGTCTTTTGCTACCTGTTCTTCCACACTAAGTTTTCTGTAAAGAATCTGGAGCAATTTCGCAGTTAATTCTTTGCTAATATCTATGCTGGTGTGTTTTCTGGTGCTGTTTCTTTTCCACTCTTGATTCGTCTGGTGGCTATGCTGATCATTTTCGTCGCTGTTGAAGTGAAATCTAGTAAGAAATCTGTATGTTCTGCTTCGGTGTCCTTGAGATCCTTTGTAGTAGTGTATACAATAACTCGTCAATGTGTTCTGCACACTTCCTGCACTATTCTTGTTCCTGAGTGTCACTCTGGTTTACTATATTTCTGTGATCTCTTGGTGGTCGAGTCGCAAAGTACCTTCATATTTCCATCCCTTTCGGCTTGTTAATCTATAGTTGCAAGATCTTTTGCATATTTCTTTTTCACTTGCTCTTTAGTCCATGTTTTCAGCGAATGCATTGGCTTTCTCTACTTTTTCGGATGTTATTGACTGCTGCCTTTTTGTTCCTACTTTCTTAAATTTAACCCAGGCAGTCTACTGAGATCTATTCTTTATTCTGTTGGTCCTTGTGGCCCAATGCCTTGTGACGTGTTGAGACTAGTGCTCCTTATATTCCTTTTCAGTTTCTCTCTAATACCTATTCATATTCTCCTATCAGGTATTTTAACGCTTATGACTTGTTGCTCAAAACTATTTTGAACTGTTCGAGCTTGCTAACACCTCCGAAGGATGTTATATTGAATATTTCTTGCGTTTTTGATATTGTATTTTACATCATTTCGTAATTCCCTGTGTTGATATACCACTTTTTTAATAAGTTTGTAAATGTTAACCTAGTAATCTATCTCTAACTTTACCGTTGATTCATATTAGTTCTGAAGCAAAATTTTCCACTTAGGGAGATAAATACTTACTTACCTGTCGTGATAAACTGTTCGTCATGGTGTTTAAAAGATTCGGCATTTGATCAGAATCTTCATCAGACTTAGCTAAGCCATTTACTGTACAAATATGTGTAGGTCCTACTACTCTGATAAGTCTTTAAAGAATTCAATGTTTGAACTGACATCTCTTGATGAAAACAATTTCATTCCTTTAGAGTTTTTATTTAGAAATGAACATATATAAACTGAGAGTTGAAACATGTTTCACATTGTTTTGGCTTGTTAATTATCGCTGAAAACATTTTTGATGCCAAAATAAATAATTGTAATGCCTGCAGTGAAACATCTACCTTGCCAATCAACAAAGTTCTTCTCAAACATCCTCACTAACTTTTTATTTATTATTTTAGAGAAGCATCCGAGCGTCAGAAAGCTGCTTTCATAAAACGTAAGAATCTTGAAGAGGCAATACAACAGAAACAAGAATTAAAGAATAAGCTTGAAAAAGAAATAGAGGATATTGATCAAAAGTTGGTCGAACTTCGTACAAAACTAGGCGATGAATTTGAAAGTATGCAACTGGAAGCTCAACTCGGAAAATACTAAACAAAAGTATAGAATTTTCTTAGTTTTTCGAATGAAAAGTTAAGACACTTTATATAATATATAATTAGTGGTTATATTTATATTCATCATTTGTAATTGTTACATTCGATAAATATATACTCATTGAGAAAAAAGCAAATGAACACACTTGTTTCTGTTATAAACTTGGACATTTTGTGTTTAATTAATTAGTAACTGACACTTATTTAGTCGAAACATAAATCTACTCCTTTTCATCCACCAGTAAGTGAGGAGTTTTTTTTTTAAGCATATGCAGTACATGTAATTCACAGCCTCCTAGTTTTTGTAGGAAACACTAAAGTTAGCTAAGTACAAATCTAAGTACGGTAGCTGTTAAATATCAAGTTGATTGTTGCTATTGAAAGAAAAGATAAACTAACTAAGAACATTTTAAGCTGTTGATTGATGAAGTGGAACTTTATGTTCTTACTTCAGATTTCTATAGATACCATATATGGATGGTTTATCCAAAGGTCGAACCAACACACGTGAATGAACCAACTGTTATCTCATTATAATAGTTGGTTAACAACAAATATCTGTAAAGAATAGTATATGATCCTCAATCGTAGTATTTGTTGTCTTATATTGTTACTGTGACTAGATGTAGCAGTAAAGTACTCAAAGATAATGTAAACCAAACATATTTGTTTAACTCTTCGTTTCAACTAATCACACTATTACGTCTTATTATTTCGATCGTCTTCGAGATTAACTAATCCTATTTTAACTAACTCATTTTATTCAGACTTAATACCAGAATTTATTTATAAAGTAACAACTTGTTTCCAACCCTTCATATTTTTGTTATTATGTGTTCTAGAATGTTCTTCTATGTAAGCATATATTATCTACGATCTTTTATTCAGTCTATTAAAACCATGTACACCGTTACCGTACCATATTGATGTATAATCATAGCTACTTCCAAACAAACACTTTCATGTAA
>CALYCR020001486.1:0-21341 GCA_944470395.2 Schistosoma turkestanicum
GGAGTAACTTAACCCTGGAAGAAACACAATTTCCGTAAGGCTTTGTATTTCCATTTTCTAATAATACAGAGACGTTTTCTCCTAGAATTTTGTCCTTTTGAATTGGTTGGGACCCGGGACTAGGAAAAGCGTACAGGAGTGTTTCTATTGGAAACAATTGGGACGGCCACTGTAGAAATATATTTACACTTTTCCCTATTAATATTTGTCTCTCCTTGGAATACTCTTCCAATAGAAATGACCAAAACCCATTTGTGGTATAGCATTAGGATGAGACTTGATAAACACGTATTCTCTTTCGGATTATCATCTCTTTGCTTGACCAGCTGTGTCTGACGTATGTCTCAAAGCTTTCCACTTGTTATCATTGTCGTTTTTCCGATCACTGAAATAATCTGTCCAAAATTTTTTTTCATTTCCTCTTCCTTGCACACACTTCAGTTTTCTCTCACAATCCTCGCTGCCAATTAATTACTTTACTCAATTACATATTTCTAAAATTAGTCGGTTCTTATATGTATGACTATTTTCTCATTATTCTCCATATTACAAATATCTGATCTCCGGCCTGGTAACCTGATAGCTGCTGGTATCCAGAAACACTGCCACGGAAAATACGAATTCATCAACAACTACCAGATGACCAGAGATAGTGCAGTCAAGTGTCTCGAATACTATTCGCTGGACACTAATAAGTACGTCCATTTTATATTTACCGCATCGTGACATTGATTCTAAGTTGTTGGAAATTAAAACTCTTACGCCACCACATTTTAACTCATTCCGTTCAGGCCTATGGTTAGCGCAAACCTGATCTGTCATACGGCGGCATACTGCTATGACGCAAGTAACTGAAACACACGGTGAAATTTCCCTGATAACAAGACTAAAAAGACATGGCCGGGAAGCATTGAGAGCTTCCTAGTATATTAGAACTACTGCTGCGTGTAAGAAATCTAACGACTTTATTCTTTTTAACCTCTTTCATCGTGTTTCTTCACTACTTGATTGTATTTTACGTCTTTCCTTGTTAAACCAAGAATTACATTTTTCATTATCGATGTTATTTCCTTGGAAACTCCTGTTACCCCTCGTGAAGCATAGGCCGGCAACCAGGATTATTCTCTCAACGCTGTCGTTAGCTCTCGTTTCCATTTGTACCCAACTGCTGCCCCCTCTCATGAAGTCTGTTCTCAAGATCTGGTGCAGTTTGTCCTGCTTTCTGTTTCTTCGCCTTTTGATATTATGGTTCTAAGTTGCAGTTTGCTTTGTTGCACCCACTGGTAACTTCCACTAATTATATCATCAATTCCCAACCCATCTAGAGGCTGTTTTTTATTTCCCACAATAGGTTTTTACGGATTGTATCTGGCAAATGAATCCTCGATGTCTTGTGCAAGTGCCTTTTGTAATTATCTGTATCTTTTGAGGGTTGGTTTTGGTAGTTTTCCAAATTTCAGTGCCACATTAATAACTGTCATAACGTTAGCATGTAACTTTTCGAATCTGCTGTTAGATGAAATTTGTTCAAAATATTTTTTCACAAGAAAACTCAAGGAAAGCCATTCTATAACTTTTCTGTTTGTCACGTGTTATATATGCACATATATAACTCGTGTTTTCAGATGTTTATTTCGACATGTTCTGAATTCTCCAATTCCTTATTTTCCACGATGATTTAAGAAGATAAAAACGGAAGTAAGTAAAAGCGAACAATACCGTTTTCAATTGGACCCTCATGAGGCCTAATTCTAATATGCATGGATGCATATGTGAAATTTCTGAACCATCATGCAGTCTAGTATGAGGCAATGATCACAATTAAATAGAGTGCCTAACTACATATAATAGGTAACAGTACAAGTGGATAGTAGGAAAACAGGTGTGCTGATAGTAGTAAGCATGATCAAGTACGATAACAGAAGTTTTTGTCCATTGTTCCGTAGTTAAGATTTTTAAATTAAAATTCCTGTATGTTAGAGCAAAGCATGATGGATCAGACTGAAAACAATATTGTTTGCCTACATGTGTTATTCAAATCTACACAATGGGAATCTATAATATTTTAAAAACAGAAGCAGCGTACTAAGAATCACACTTTTCTCTGAGCGTTTTATCATTGTGATTATATTTAAAATGTAACACGTGCAATGAATATATCCTCAAAATAAATGGTTCTATGAAGTTGATGCACTGTTTCTGTTTTTGTTAGTTTCACTGAAAATTTATTCGTTTATTACTTCCCGTTACATACTCTTAGCAAATCGTGATTGGTTATGACATGTTGTTTGTTCCTCACACTAATCAGCCAGCATTGACCGCATTCTTTTCGATGCATCGAACATACCCGAATCCTGCCATGATCTAAGTGGGCTTTTGTAGTCCCGATAAAAAAGGTTTTATGAACTAAAGAATTGCCATGCCTGAACATTCTTACATTTCGGTTGCTTATCAAGCACTCCAGAGAAACGGTAGCTTATCTAAGCCATCACTCTGGGTGAAGAGTAAATACTATTTACCACAGTGGGGTCGTATGGAATTTCCTAATGCTTCAAAATACATTGGAATAACTAATGGTAGGATGGGTAACTCAGTGAGCCCCGAGGGATGTAAGTGTTCCAAAGACGAAATTCGGATTCAGTGCCCAGTTTATCGTTTTGAAATATTGTGAAAAAGTTGAAATATCTTTTGAGTTGTTTGAAACCGTGAGGTTAGGATGAAATTTTCGACTTCCCATATTCGTATTTAGTTTATCAGAAGTCGTTAAATAGAAGTTTGAGAACATTTCTCAACTAGAGAAGAAGGACCCAAGTTTTCACCCAGTTTCTCTTGAGATCAAGCTTCATGACCACAGTTCTCACTCCCTTTTTAAGAAGAGATAGATGTGTTGCATTCCGTTTCGAGGCAAGTTTAAGCGCATCAGGTGAACATCGGGTTACTAAGAACACGGGTTTTAATTAATTATACCTTTGAGCTTGTATTACTCTTTGGTGTACTGGTTAGTCCTAACATATCTAAAACAAGTTAAGTATTGATTAAGGGAGTTTGGCAAAAAATTTCGTCCTTTGGTTTAGAGACCCCTCGAACTACAATTGAAAAGTCTGCGATCGAGCCTAAATATTTACGAAATATATGTCAGACTGATCAAGATTTATGATATAGGATTATGATGTACGACAAATTATTTTTAGTATAACAAAATACTGTCTCTAAACTTTAAATACTAGAAAGGATATAACAGAGTTCCAGGGGACAAACAAATAGCTGCATCTATTTCAAAAAGATTTAGCCTCTGGATATTGAATGTTAATATATTTGATTGGGCGCGCACTTTTTGTTGACTTCAGTTTTGCGAAAAATTTGTCGCAGGTTTGGTGATGTGTGAAATACAAGCTCTCAAAGATGTGGCTACCCTCCTTCGAATAAACTCGGTAAAAGCAACTGAAGCTGCAGGATCTGGGTAGCTAACGATCGTCCTAATAATTGGTTTTAGGCATCCTACCTCATGTGCCTCTTTAGCCGAGATAATGTCTGTACTTTTCCTGAAGGAAATGCACTACAAGCCAGATTCACCTAAAGATCCTTCAAATGATAGATTCGTATTATCAAAAGTGAGTGATTTCTCTTGCTGAGCTTACAACAGGGTCATGCCGCACCAATACTCTATGCAGCATGGGCTCAGGTCGGATTGTTCCCTGAGTCAGAATTACTTAATTTACGCAAAATAGATTCAGATTTGGAAGGCCATCCTACTCCGGTAAGAACTCTTAAACCTAACACTGCTTTAGCGCTTGCCCTTTGTTGATGTTTCTACTGGTTCTCTTGGCCAAGGTGTCAGCAATGCTGCTGGGATGGCGTACGTCGGGAAATATATTGACAAAGCCAGCTATAGAGTGTACTGTGTGGTCGGTGATGGAGAGTCCGCCGAAGGGAGTGTTTGGGAAGCATTGGCATTTTCGTCGTTTTACAAATTAGATAACCTTGTTGTGATACTTGACGTTAATCGCCTTGGACAAAGTCAACCAACGCAACTACAGCACCAGTTAGAAACTTATCGATTGCGTTTTGAAGCATTCGGGTATGATTTTAATCGTTTCGTTAGAGCTTGGCTTCATCTATTCCTTAAAACCCTGTTGTTGGTATTGTATAGACTCCCATATTTATTTGTTAACAAACCTTTTACTTTAATGTTTACATGTTCGACGTCTTAATCTTAAGTTTAAAAAACGAATACTTCGTACCATTCTTCCAGAAGTTGTAATTAAGAGATTTTAAAATAACCCAGTTATCTCATCTTACATGATTTGATAATGTATTCACCTATAGACAAATCAGATAGACTTATTTAGACAACCTTGAGTTACACCAGCTGCTTTTGTGCCCATGTTATTGCTCCATGACATCCAGTCACTAACCACATATTCGACGAATGCTTTCACATCTTAATGTCTTAGTTTGTTTATCGATTCATGTAAAGTAATACATTTTTGGAGTATTAACTCTTAGTTATAAGTTGTTACTCTTGAATTAATTTCAGACGTATTCATTATTTCTTTAGCAAAGCAATTTGTAACGAAAAGCCATTCTAGCTTTGATTAATTAATTTCAGGTTGCTAGAATCCTCACACCACGTATAAGGAGAGGTTAATCATACTGTGTAAACAAAGATAATCAATGTCTCGAACATCACTACTGCACAAAAATTATATTCAGACTTTAGGTGAAATGAAAAGGTTTTTGTGATACTGTACCCCGTAATATATTGCTTCCGAACTCCTTATAGGAGGGACTTATGTATGCCATTTAGCTAAAGCAGAGAGAATGTATCATTAGACTGAGCCATGTTAATAGGTATACAGCACCGGGTTTGGGCCTGCGAGACAGTCCTAACCAATAGTCAGAGACTTTGGACATTACTCAAAATCGTTTGTTTTGGCGCTGATGCATCCATTCTTTGCTTACCCCGAATTCAATTATTCTAATTTCTCCATGATATCCTCCTCTCTTAAAATTTTTTCCACCAATGTATACTTCTTGAATCATATCTACAATTCCCAATCTTTTCGATTACCGCTAATACTTCTACAACCTCTACTACTATGGGATTTGAACTGATAATTCCATCTCTCTACTAATGTGGTACGACGACTTAACCTGATGTATGTACAAAACACAATCTACGTTGCAACTGACTGACTGTATTTAACGTAAAATTAAGGAGCCATTGATTGGTTAATTGAAGGAGCAGTGCTCTTTTGTTCCTCTAAATATAAATTAACTCAATTTGCCGTAAAAATATGACCATTTTCGACTGAACTTTTCCAGTTACCGTAAACCATACTACAGTAAATACATTTCAGACGAACATTACAAACAATACAACAAATGTATGTGGAGGCCACGGTTGGGGACAGAATTTTTTAATGTAAGCTTGAGTTGAAACGTTTTTAGTATTGTCCAAGCTATTTTTGAGATAAATATTTTTAGGTTAACTCATTCGCCAGGTACTCGGGTACGAACTGTATTCTAAGTGTGGTAGATAATTATAGTAACTAGTTGCCTAAACTTAAATTAGTGAGGTGGGATTCAAGTTTGGAACTTGATGACTGAAAGTTGAATGCTTTAGCCATCAGACGACCACATAAAACGAATATATTTCTCATTATAAAAAATGACAATTTTATTCAGTCTTCCAAATAAAAGTTAAACAGGGTTCAAAGCTGCGATTCGACAGTTGGAAAGCCACAGCTGAAACTGAAGTAACTTAGTGAGTTATTTCTAAACACTTATTTTAACCTAGCAATGAGTAATCATCAAGTCTTTTTTAATGCATTAACGAAGATAGGTGTTTCTGCTCTCGATTTCTCATATGCAAGTAACTTCATGTTTTACTACTACATCTCTTTTCGCCAAGAAGTAACGCTATTGTATTGGTCAGCCATACTGCTTTCTGATCTTTTAACATATTCTCACCAATAAATTTCGATCAACAGTAAATATAGTTACTGAATTACCCACTACTGGCTAAATTTATTTTGTGCGGTTTTTGTACCAGTGTTGGGTTGTACTAAGTTTTGTACCAAGGTGGATCAACTTTATTATCATTTTTATACTTTTAGCTTTTATTGTTACTGACAGTGAATTATTTTTTAACGATCACTTCAGATGTCATTCTATAGTGGTGGATGGTCATAACATTGGAGAGTTACTTAAAGCATTTTCATCTGCTCGTACGATCAAAAATAAACCTGTTGCTCTAATTTGTAAAACATTCAAAGGCCAAGATTTCCCTGGTATAGCTGATCAAGAAAACTGGCATGGTAAACCTCTTGGAAGTAAGGCGAAGGAAGTTCTGGATTACCTCAAATCCCAATTAAGTGATAGTTCAGTTCAGAGTTTTCCCCTACCATTAAAACCACGAAATGATTGCAGCGAACTAAAATTAATGGGTACTATCAAGCTGCCGTCCGCCCCACAATATAAGATCGGAGATATGGTAATTTATTGAAATGCTTATATATGTATGTACATACATATAGTAGTAGTTATTTTTGTGTGTTTACTACTACTACACTGATCAATTCACAACAGAAAATTGTCGTATTTCTTTCTATTTATCCTCTTTATTTTTACCCACTAATAGGTTGCTACCCGACTCGCTTATGGCACAGCTCTCTCTCGTATTGCCCAAACTTGTGACCGAGTTATTGGTCTCGATGGTGATACTAAGAATTCAACTTTTAGTATTAAACTTAGAGATACTAAACCAGATCAGTTTGTCGAGTGTTTCATCGCAGAGCAAAACTTAGTTGGTGTAGCTATTGGTTGTGCTGCACGTGGACGAACAATTCCATTTGTTAGTACTTTTGCCGCCTTTCTCACTCGGGCTTTCGACCAAATACGCATGGGTGCAATTTCTCAAACTAACTGTAATTTTGCAGGATCACATGTTGGAGTTAGCATTGGTGAGTTCACTGCATAAAATGGTTCAATAGTGGGGTTATAAAGTTTGTCTAATATTATCTCTACCTTTTACTTGCTTCATAATTATGTATTTATGTGGGTTGTGATACTTCTCGGTTACCTAGACTGAAGAAAGTAGTTTTTTGGAGTAGCGCTCATGCTATTAATCTCTGTGTCTGATCTATAAGAAGCATCAACAGATACAGTTTCATGGCCCCGGGTTACAAAAATGGGTTCTCGCTACTCCGTCCCAGTGTCTTCAAGCCCATGTCCATCGTTGGTGTAGATTCAAGATTCTCCAACTCCCTTCAGTTGTGCTTCCGTGCTTGCTTAAGGGTCAAAGCATTCAATTTCCCGCTCCGCTTGTTTCGGTCTACGCAACAGGGTCGTATTAATTACCCCTGACACTCAAAGTATGACTCACACCCAAGTGCCCTGTAAATTAGTTTTTTCGGAGCGTTCGCCTCTACCGACCAGGTTAAAGCATATAATATTCGCTTTCGATCGCGCTTCCGTATAATTACCCTTATCACGTGAAGGTACTGAGCAGAATTCTATGTTGAGAAACTATAAGTATGTGACCGTATAAAGGCAATTCGAGAGGTAGAGTACTGTTTTCACCCTGGACTATTTAGTAGTGTCAGATAAAATCACTCTGCATACGTGGAAGCCAGGGTGGCTTATGCCAGTCTGACTCAGAGGCTGGGTCAGTGATAGTTATTTCACAATATGCCTATGTTCTATAGCTCCTCCAGGCTGAAGATATTCGGCTACTTTGTTTAAGCATCGTTATATCCAAAAGATCGCTCATAATCGGTGGCAACTTGATGTTAGTAATGCCAAAGCGATGCAAATGGAGTTCGTGCCTAGTTATGATCATCCACTTAGTTTCATTGTCTTAAGTCACCGACTTTGGTGACTTGGTCATGTTTTACGAATGTCATTCCAGCGACTTCCACACCACACATTATTTACTGATTGGAAACTCAGAGGTAGTTGGTTTATGAAAGTACTGTGACATAAAAGACTGATGTACAAGGCTGAAAACTGTCGGCTCATCATGACTTAGTTAAGCTTCTGAACGTAATACAAATCACTGGCTTGGAATGTCATATGTGGTTAAAATTGAAGCTAGTGGCTGTCATGCTGTAGTTTTCTGACATTTAATATAAAGCCGAAATAATCCTATCAAACTGAAGGGAATCCTTGGTTGTATTGTTAAGTGACGTTTTTTTCATAGCCTGCCTTTCTTGTTTTCTGCATGTATTTCTCCTCCCTCCTTTATCTATTCATAATGTCACTAATCTATTTGTTTGGCACTTCTGTCCCGCTCCATCCATATATATGACAGATTCTGCGTTACTTATAACTGACTAACCATTACAACAAGATTATTTTTATTGATATAACTGAAAATCAGATGTGAGAATTTAATACTCTTGAGCTAAATAATGGCTGGAATCAAGTTACACACTTTGATAAACAAAGGTTTTCAAACTCAGTTTGTGTTATTTAACTAATCCAATACCGTCAATACATAACGTTCAAAGCTTATCTCGGATATTATTTTTGGATACAGAGTATGTTATAGTTTGTAGCAGTTATTTTTGACGAATGAAGGTTATCACCTTTTTAAAACTGCCTTAACTATTTATAAATTTTTTTTCTCAATCAGGCGAAGATGGGCCAAGTCAAATGGCTTTAGAAGATCTGGCTATGTTTCGTTCTGTTATTGGCTCAACAGTATTTTATCCGTCGGATGCTGTGTCAACAGAACGCGCTGTTGAACTGGCAGCCAACACTGTAGGGATCTGTTATATACGAACTGGACGCCCTAATCAACCTGTAATTTATTCTCCCGAAGAATGCTTTTGCATTGGTAAAGGAAAAGTAAGTGACCAATTAACATATATTTGGTGTTTTCGAATCTTGCATCTTCGGACAACCAGCATCTGCAGCGATGCTGCCTTCTCACAAGGAAGGAAGGGTTAGAATAGGTCGACCCTAAAAATGTAACACCTGACCCCACCTCACGGATTTCCGTCCCCGGCGGTAAGGGTGCCCACTTAGGGCTTTTAAGAGCGCAGCTAATACTCAAAATACCTTTCATAAAAAGGCCGTGCGTGACTGGCCTGAAGCAGTTGTCTCTTGGGCTCTGCGGTCACGCTCTCAGGTCGTTAAAACCGACACTAATCTACCTTCCTTTTCAGGTTTCTCAAGAAAAAACCTTTCACGGTGTGGGCAGCCGGGAAGTGAAATCCGCCCTCATATCCATAGATCACACGAGACAGAAAGCTTTCTAACCTCCTCCAAAAAGTTAAGCGCTCTGGTGTAGTAATAATGGCTGGTAACTTTAATGCTCAAGTAGGTAGACTAAGTGAAAATCAAAGACACCTTTGTGGATGTTATGGTGTCGCGGCTCAGAGAACAGACAATGGCGACCGTCTGTTGCAACTATGCTCAGATAACCGCCTATTCTTAGCAAACACTAACTTTAGGCACAAGGAAAAGCATCTGTTGACCTGGCGACCTCCAAAGTCGTCTCAACGTTGGACCCAACTAGATCACATTGCCATCAGCCACCGATGTAGGGGTTCGATAGAAGACTGCCGCTCGTTCTGGGGCACATGTTTAGATTCAGATCATGCCTTAGTGCGGGCGCGTATTTGTTTGCGGCTTACTGGACGTAGGGAAGACATCGCAAAGAAACCTCTTAGGGTTCTACTTAATGATAGTAAAGCTATGAATATATTTCAGGAACAACCAGGAAAACAGTTAGGCGACCATGTAGGTGATTCCCATCCAGAGGCAGGTTGGAATGATACCAAAAAATGGTATGGAAACGGCAGTGATATCTGCTAGCAAGGTAAACCATAAGTCCAGGAAGGAGCCGTGGTTCTCAGTAGCATCTACGGAACTGATGGATGCTCGAAAACTCATCCCTCTTGGCTCTGAGTGCGATGAGGAGCGGAGTCAGCTTAGGCGCCGGCTGATAAAACGCCTACGCAATGGTCGCAAATAGTGATAGGTAGCGAAAGCAAGGGAAATGCGAAGGGCAGCGACGATAGGCAGCAGTAGACAACTATTCAGACTCTTCAAGGAAACCGGTACTAGGAATCCTACTGTAAGTGAGGCTATCTCAGAAAAGGATGGTTGTGTTTTTAATTCTCAATTCAGGAGATTGGATCGAAATGCAGAACACTTTAGGGATCACTTCAGCCACACTTCGGTCGCCCACGATCTCCAGTCATCTTGAATGGCTAGCTGACGTAAGTCCTCCGTTCGGAAATCTGAAGCGAGGGCGAGCTGCAGGCCCTGACAGATTGACCCCTGAGATATTTAAGGATGTTAGTCCAGTTTTAGCAGCTAGATTGGCTGAGATCGTAGTTAGAATCTGGGAACTGGACGCAATCCCATCTGACTGGTTTCAATCTCTGATTGTGCCAATTTGTAAGAAAGGACAAAAGTCTTCTTGTGACAATCACAGGGGAATCAGTCTAACTAATATAATTTCTAAATTGTTAGCCTGGATTATACTTAGACGCCTAACTATAGCTCGTGAAGAGCAGACACGAGGAAACTAGTCTGGTTTCAGACCTGGACCTGGTTGTATAGACCACATTTTCACACTACGACAGGTCCTGGAACACAAACACACATTTAGACGTCCGACAAAAGTTGTTTTCCTGGACCTTAAGACGGCATTTGACTCTGTTGATTGAGAGGTTCTGTGACAGTGTCTGTCATTGAAGCGTAAAGCAGAGAAGTACATAAACCTTATGAAAGCTCCCTACTCGAACACTACTGGTCGAGTGAGAGCTTATGGTGAACTGTCATCGAAATTGGTTACTTCAAGTGATGTCCGTCAGTTACATCCACTTTCCCCATTCTTGTTTAATTTTGTCATAGACCTGCTTCTGGATGTAATATTATCTCCGTCTGACTTTTCACGAGTGGACCTTCTACCAGGAGATTCACTGTTCGACGTAGAATATGCCGATGACATAGTTCTGGTTGATGAAGACGCTGATAAAATGCATTCTTCTGATCACTCGAAGCAACAATGCTAGCATGTTCGGGATGCGATTCCCCCCATCGAATTGCAAAATGTTGCTTCAGGATTGGGTTGCATCGGTACCTAAACTAGTGATAGGGAGTAAAGTAGTCGAGCGTGTAGACCGCTTCACTTATCTGGGGAGTCTCATCAATGCTGATGGCCAGGTGACTGATGTGATCTCAGCATGGAAGCAAAAGGCTCGATTGGCTTTTACCAGCCTGCGTGACTTATGGCTTAGATGAGATATCCGTTTGCTGACTGAAGGACGAGTGAACTGCTCAGTAGTTCGCTCCGTCCTGCTTTATATCTGCGAAACATGGCCAGTCAGAGTAGAAGATATTCGTAGGTTGCTGGTTTTCGATCAAAGGTGTCTCCGAAGCATTGTTCGTGTATCCTGAAATAACCGAGTAAGCAATGCTGTGTTTAGGTTACGGGTATTAGTTAAGGTTTTCGGGTCAGTAGATGATTTTGACCACTTTGGTCTCGTGTGAGATGAAGTATTCAAACTTCGTCAGTTGATTTGGTTGGGACATGTGTTACGTATGTGTTGGAGACGTTTGATCCCCCAGAATTCGCTTGAAAATGCTTTATTTTGGATTTCACGTTTGCCAGCATGGGCTGATCAATCGACCTTGAGGTTTCATTTCCCACCAGGAAAATCCGTGGCTGTGATTGGCTCCTGTGTATTTTAGTGTGCTTTTTTTGTGATTATCCCAAGGACATTTCTGTGATGTATAAATAGAGGAGATTTGTGTGCTTAATTGCATTGTGCTTGCTGGGTGTTTGTAGAATATATTTTCTATGCTATACCAAGACTTTTCTTTGGCCGTTTTGGATCAAGGTAGCCTACCTGGACGCTGGTTCATTGTCTCGTCCGCGTTTACCAACTGAGGTGAATCCGTAATAGTTTCAAGCATACTTAGTGACGAACCTAACAGTATGACTAATCACCAACTGCCTCGTCGAGCTATATTTTACGGTGCAGGAATAGTTTGGAAGAAAGCCAGAGGCAGCCAGACCAAAATATGGCACAAATCCATGAAGTCACTGACAAGTGGATTGAGTCATGTTGGTATATGTAGACTACCTGGTTGAGGCCAGCGAGATGATAGTAACCGATGGTTAGAGACCGAGAATGACATGACTCAAAACCGTCTGCAATTGCTCAGGTGCATTCATTAATTGTGTTCTCTCAAATCGCAAACTTTTTCTTTTTAAGTTTATTTCACTAGATTCTAGTTCTTGAATAATACCTTTTAACCCTAATCTCTCCGATTACTGCTAATAATACCTCTACAACTATGGGATTGGAATTGACAATTACATCTGTGTGCTCATGTGGTATGGTAACTGGAACTGATGTACTGTTATGCATTCGCGTCAACACGTCATTTGATATGCTTGAACTATTACGACTTTACCTTTGTCCGAAAACGAGAGCGAGGATTGATGATTTGGCAACAGCAATCTAATCCGAGCGTCCCAAACCGCCATTGAGTAAAAGAAGACTTGATATGAAGTAGAACGTGTATTCTACAAACATCCAGAAAGTACGTGGTCTGAGTCCAGAAAAGACTAAGGATCCGTAACATAAAACGTTACAGATAATGGATATTTATACAGTTAGGTGGAATAGGAAACAACATTAAAGTATGTGACATTGACAGTTAGGACGATTATTTGGAAACAACATTTGAAGTAACATTGATAGTTAGGACGACCAATATAATTAGACTTACAAATAATTCTCTTAGGGTATTAGATGAATATCCTAACATGTACGTACGTACGTACGAAGTTCTACTTTACTGTTGATTTATTTTATTGATTGAACACTAAAATCCCTTGTGGTGGAGTTTCGTTTGTTCTATGAGCTGGTTGTTTTGGTTGTGGAGCTTTCGTTGTTCGTCTGAACAACAAAATCAACACAAGCTTCAGATAGAAGTGAAGTATTCGAATTTCTCCACGTATGAGTCGTAGCTTGCTTTGTTAACCTCAATCTTGATTGGCTGTTAAAACCCGTGCAGCTAACATACCTTGAAAAGTGGAAATATTCGCAAAACTATTCATATACATAAATGTATTCCTCTACAAGTTTAAAAACATTACATTTGTTATAAATTTCATCATCAGTTTGTCTGTTGAATTTAATTTCCATGAAACCAGGAACTATGATAATATCATAATCTAGCTCACGTAATTGAACGTAATCTTTCAATCTTTTTAAATGTTTTTCTCTCTATCAAGAAACAGATAAATACCCAGTATTTGTAAGTAGTTTACGATTGTTTCTTCCTGCCACTCACTTTACTAGGTTGTCCGCACAGCAGGCTCTACCAGTGACCATTTAACTGTAGTTGGTGGTGGCATTACAATAACTGAAGCATTGAAAGCGGCCGATATTCTTGCGGCTGAAAATATTAATATTCGTGTCATTGATCCATTCACTATTAAACCAATAGATGAAGCATTACTTGCGAAATCTGTAAACGAAACATGCAACAAAATACTGACTGTAGAGGATCATGCACCTGAAGGTAAGTAGTGCTCCAGTTATTATGTGACGATTAAATTAAAGCATGTTAAAATTTTTGTTAACAATATGCTTTTACATAGATCTGTTAGGTTATTATGTCACTTATGTAGTTATGATATTACTATTTTCACAGATAATGTTCATAGAAATGTTTATCTATCTTGAATTTTGTGTTGTTCTGTCTGCATAAATTTGTTTATTAAATGCCTCATTCATCAATTAAATTTTATCAGGAGATTTATTTTCCTTCCAAAGATAATACCTTCCGAATAGTTTTACCGTGGTTAGTCTTAACCTCGTTTTTGAAAACAATATATTACATTATTTTTATTCATTTACTCAATGTAATTCGAACATTTAACAGTTTCCTCTTTCTTAAGATTACATAAAATCTGCTTTTTCTCAACCAACTCATTGATCCAGTCGATCTGTTTATTATTTTAAAACTCAAATATTGGTACATGCAAACACCAAAACATCATGTGAAACACAATAAAACTTGTGAAGAGAAGTTAGGTATAACAAAAAATCTTCCGGTAGTCACCTAATTCAGATGCTACTCCCAACTAGTTAGCACGATCCGACCACCAGCTTTGCTGATACTGAATTTTTCCACTCGTTGATTACGTAACGATCATCTTTTAGCCAAACTCATTGTTACTGGGAGTTAACCGATGTGTCTCAAAGAGTTGTAAGGAGCCCGTGGAATTCAGTGCTTATGAGCGGAACTTTTCTCCATGCCATATGCGAATTTACTCTCCTTTTTCATAGCATCGTGCAGTTGCAGTCTGCTTACCTATACCTTTCGGTGGGTCAATGGCTAACTTTGAACCAGCTCCGTTTGATATTATGTTGGAGCGAAAGCTGTAACCAATTCACTGATGTCGGTCAGTTTAGGACGATGAATTTGTTGGTCACTAAAACGTACGATATGTCTAGCGCGAACAACAACACATTCAGAGTCCAGATAGCTACTGCAAAAGAAGCAGCAGTCTTGTACAAAACCGCGCCGGCGGGAGCTGATCGTGATATGTTCAGTCCGAGTCCAGGCCTGCGATGGGAATAGAGAATGCCGAGTGGTAAACGTGCGACAACTGCGTTGATGGTTACTGCTAGCCAGAAACAGGTTGTAGTCTGTGTAAAGTGTCTGTAGTCGGTCACCGTTATCTGATCCGCGATCAACAATTTCCCATCGACCGTCCAAGCGACTATTGTGTGCCCAGACCTGCTCATCCGATTCTCTAACTAGCACTGTAATGTCTGTCGAACACATTCTGGAGATCATTCAACTGCGTTTAGAACTCACTCTTGGTTTCATTCGAGCAGTAATGTGTCAGGGCATAGGCGGAGATAACAAGAACACGTCATTCCTCACATCGATAGGACTATCTAACTTACAGGACAAAATCAACTGTTAATGGTGGCCTAATAGATTAACGCTTCCTCATATCTAACACTAAGTGCGATACCAACGCCAGCAAGAACCGGTGACGATGCCACGGGATAAAGGCACGCGGAACAAGGATTTCGAAGCAACAGATGAAGAAAAAATTTATCCGAACTGCACTAGTGTGCGAATGTTGAAGGAGGCCAGTTTGAATGGTATTCAACGTTTCAGAAAGTTCGGCTCAGAATTCTTACTCGGTGGTAACATTCAAGCTGTGACTAGTCAGTGACTTGAGATCGTTGAGATAGAACAAGATTTCCACCCTAGAATTGCTGCCGTGTGAATTGAAGAATAAAGGAATATGGACAAGTAATTTTGAGTACGATTAACGAGAATGAGAATCATAATATGTATAGTTTTCTCAGCTGTAGCGATCACTCAGTTTGTGTGAGGGCGTAATACTGCCGAGGTCGGTTGAAGTGTTTTTCTCGAGTGCCTCTCTCCTAGTCTTTGAGCTGCAAGTATAAACCTCAAGGCAGTGACACGAAGCTGAGACATGCCGTACCATAGTAACTGGTGCCCGACAATAGATTCTTATCCCATCAGGACCCTTTGATCTACGTGCACCATCGATTTGGGGTTAGCGTTTTCCAACTTCTCTAGGTGGATCCTGCTCACCCACCAACCAGGGCTAAGCGCCAAACAGTCGCTCTTCGTCCTCTGAGTTTTGTAAAAGATACCCACGCGAGCAACTAGTGAGTAGGACTTCAATACCAGTAGCTATATACATCTGACCATGTGAGAGCATTTGGAGAAATAGAGTGAACTCTTCCGACTCTCGACCATAGCAGGACATTTTAGAGAGGTAGTGTATTTATAAGACTACTTAGACCGTGATGTTCGGTATCTCATAAATCTTTCTACTGAGGCAATGTTAGTATTTGATGTTGTAGACATTTCTTAACCATGAAAGTCCTTTTTTAACAATGTCACAAAGTTATTTCCTCAAAAAGAAATTTGTACCTCTTGGCTTTTAAACTTTTCCTAGATTAGCTCCATTCATATTTATCAAACTTAGATATTTGTGGGTGTAAAATCTATTGAGAGTACATTATTTTCTGATCTGTGAATGCTTCATAAATCTAGCTCTACGATTCAAAGCGCTTTGACTATGCATTACAGTCATCCTAAAAGCTTTAAAGCAGAAGTTTGAGTTTTTTTTAAACTTCGTGTCATTGTCAAATAATGTTAAAAGTTAGTATAATATAAAATATCTTGCTTTTTTCGTATTTTCGGAAGCATTATTCACGTATGAAGGCACAAGCAACTAATCTTCAACTAAAGAGTCTTTCTCCTAGACCTTTCATATTTTAATTTCTCGTAGTTTTCCTTTCAGTTCAAATTTACACATTATTGTTATCCTACTTTTCTTGGCATAATCTTGAATCATAGCACCAGGAAAATTATTCATCATTACTTTTCATATTTCTATTCAGTAAACAAAATCACTAACAGTTAAATTTGATTCATTCCTCATGGAAATATTCCTCGTTGAAATAGATATGCTTTTTCTGTTTTTTAACGATTTAGCTGACTATTATTCATTGACATATGTTCCTTTTTCTTTTTAATGTGTATTTACAGGTGGTATAGGAGATGCAGTTAGCGCAGCTCTCTCAAAATGTGGTATAGAACATACTGTTAAGAGATTAGCTATCAGAGAAGTGCCACGTTCCGGGAAACCAGAAGAACTACTAGCCAAATATGGTGTAGATGCAAATGCGATTGTTTGTGCTGTGAAAGCATTACTTGGCAAATGATAAATTCTGCATTGATTATCTACCATTCCAATCGTTATTGTGATTCAAATTAATTTTTAAGTGCAAATGATTGAATAATCGAATTCTCACTTCATAACAATGAATATTGTTAGTTCGGTTTCAGCTCAGATTTGTGTTATCAAATGAACTTTATAACTTAACTGTTTTTTTCCTAGGATGTAGTTCATTTCTAGTCTTTAAAACTATTTTATAATAATAATAAAAGAATTCTCTTTGAACTTGTCATTCTTTTTATTTTTACTTGATATATGCACATTAAACTAATTAAGAATTTTGGTTAGTCCTTTTTTATGGTTAGAATGTATTAAGAGGAACCAATTTATCTGAAAAGTCCAATATATAATCTATTGTTGATATTGTTTAAATAACAATCAATAAAATTTCTGTAGAAACAAACATTTTTTTCATAATGAACTGTATTTAGCATCCGAAACACTATCAGTATCACACTAAAGGTGCTTAACGTATAATAAGATTTTGAAATGGCGATTGTTTGATTTCCCAACCGTAGCTGCTAACTTGACGTCGTGATCGCGCCTGCCCATCGTGATGACCCAACTGTGCTATATTGCCTGGAACATATGTTCCTGTAGGTTTTGCGATGCCATGCAGGTCGATTGGAGAACGGTGAGACTAAAAGCAGCAACTCAATGTTTGAGAGTGAAGTCGTACTACTGACTGTAGAGGGGTGTGACAGTAGTAAGGTGTTTTCCTCGGACAACCAGCATATGCCGTTATGCTGCAAAGTGTTGCTTCAGGATTGGGTTGCATCGGCACCTGAACAAGTGATAAGGAGTGAAGCAGTTGAGCGTGTAGACCGCTTCACTTTTCTAGGGTGTGTCATTAGTGCTAATGTCATGGTGACTGACGAAATCTCAGTACGGATACAGAAGGCTCAATTAGCTTTTTCCAACTTGCGTTACTTATAGCCTCTTTGGGATATCCGTCTGCTAACCAAAGGATGAGTGTACTTCGAAGTAGTTCGCTCCGTCCTACTATATGAATGTGAAACACGGCCAGTCAGAATTGAAGATATTTGTGTGTTGCTGGTTTTCGGTCATAGGTGTGAAGCATTGTTCGTTTATCCTGGGATAAACGAGTAAGCAATGCTGTTTTTCGAAAACGGGTAATAATTAATGATGACAGATCAATAGATGAAGTGTTGGAACTTCGTCAGTTGATGTAGTTAGGACATGTGTTCCGAATGCCCAACCATCGACTGCCTCGAGGTATGTTTTACGGTGTAGGAGTAGGCTGGAAAAAAGCTATGGTCGTTCAGACCCAAACATTGCACAAATCCATGAAGTCATTAACAGGTGGATTAAGTCATGTTGGCTGGTGTAGACAACCTGGTTTGAGCGCGTAATGTGATGATAGTAACCGATGGTTAGAGACCTGAACGACATGGCTGAAAATCGTTTGCGATGGCGTAAGTGCATCTCTTTGAGTTTTCTCTAATCCTAATCTTCTGAATTCCTCACGACCGTTTTTTCACTTTTTTTTGATTGATCCTTTTTGGTTATACATCTGGAATGTTATATTCGATCATTAATCCTTTTGATTACTGCTAATACTTCTACTACCTTTACTAATGTAGGATTGGATTCGACAATGCGATTTCTATGTCACTGTGGTATGGCAACCTGAACTGATGTACGTACGTACTAAATTCTCCGTCGTAACTGACTGACTTTGATGTATTGTAGTGAAGCGAAAATGTGATTGTATGTTGAGCGCTGACAAAAAAGCACATCCTACTGACTGTAAATTGTGAGTCT
Source organism: Schistosoma turkestanicum (assembly GCA_944470395.2). Lineage (NCBI taxonomy): Eukaryota > Metazoa > Platyhelminthes > Trematoda > Strigeidida > Schistosomatidae > Schistosoma > Schistosoma turkestanicum. Next base: position 18,563 of record CALYCR020001486.1, read on the forward strand.
TCATTTCCTCTTTTTGATCTCTTCTCTTTACTCAATCTATGTGACTGCTTGTGTGGAATAAAATATAGTAGATCACTTATTCTAATTCTCTATTTCGGTCCTGAATCGTATATCTGGTTTCATGTTAACTAGTCTCTGTTGTACTGTTCGAGTATTCATTCCAATGGTAATATGACCTCGGTCACCCATTTAGTCGTAGTATACAATACAGTGGGTAACAAAGTCATCATCATTTTTATCACGAGCAAACTAACTATTCTGTTTAGTGAGAATGTGGATATCACTGAAGCGTTTGAAAACAATTACTTGATTATCGCTACATCACTTTGTAAATTTTACATTTCTAAACTCTTGACGATGTTAATTACTTTATTATTGATCACAATATAATGAACATTATAGAAATAAACATTGTGTTTTGGAAACCAAAGCCTAGTTGAATATGTAAAATGTGAAACTGTCATGAAATTCATGTCATGATTTCAATTCTAAATACAAATTGTTTACTTGTAAAAATAGATGTTAATGTCACGTAGTAAATAAATGCTTGATTATATTTCTAATTATTCGCTAATTTTATATACGAATACATTTTTATTCGACATCATCACCTACCTATTTCAATACGCAAACTAGACAAAAGCCAGAAATGAATAAAGAGAAATTTAATTCTCTACTCTAATGATTTTTCTTTATCAGTAAGTTGATGTGATGGAATGTAACATGAATTATTCTAATAATTGATATAATTTCAAACTTAAATATATTTTGATAGAACAGTGAGAAGACGTAATTGATCTGAAAAATGTGATGTATTTGCGCTATACATTTCGAACAATCTGGTCACACATATTTACTTGTCAAGGCATTTTATATGAAGATGAATAAAAGGTCAATTGTCACCCTATGTCTATTTGAACTTTTATTCAATTGACCTTTTATTCATCTTCATATAAAATGCCTTGACAAGTAAATATGTGTGACCAGATTGTTCGAAATGTATAGCGCAAATACATCACATTTTTCAGATCAATTACGTCTTCTCACTGTTCTATCAAAATTTATAAAAGGGACTAATTGTTTTAAATATATTTAAAAAAATATTTGCAGTATGAGTATATATAATGTGTAATTATGAGCCAGACATAAAAGGTTCTTTTGTGAGTTGGATAGAATCTTAATTCAAGCATTTGTATAGTTCAGATTTAACATAGTTTTCATTAATATACTGTATACACTAAAAGTTATACTTTTCGTTAAATAATAATATCTTTGAACATTTATGATTATGTATACTAACAATGAATTTAGTAATTTATGATTTCAATGTACTCTGGATCAGACAAGAATCTCACAATACTGATAATGAAGTGTCTTCTAACAAAACGGCTTAAAGAGAAACAAAGAATCGATTAATAATGGTTGAGGAGAACCGTATATTTGGTTGCATACAGAGGTATATTAATGTGAGACTTATAAATTAGGCAGTTACAACAGGAGAAACGTTTCACAGCAGGTTGTAGTGTGATCTAGTGGTGGTAACTGACCATCCAGTAAAGCTTAAAAAATTATTTGCCACTATAAGATACATAAACACAAGTTACTTTACGTATAATAGAAATGATGGTGTTTTGGAAATGGCAAATAATAAAAAATGGATTTCTGATGTTTCGTAATCTTGTTAGAATCTATTCCTTACAGAAACCAATATGTTCCATAGTAAATGTTCGTTTAAAAGAAAACTTTTATAATTAAATGACATTTAACGGATTGGTGACTTTCAATATTCTCGCTTTTTAAAAATAATTGATGGAGTAGTTGATTTGTCGACTGAATGTACTAGTACATAGTAAAGTTTCGTTATTTTACCAGTGAGTGAATAAGACGAAATGTTCTAATGAAGTTGATAGACTGATAGATGTAAGGAATTTTAAGCAATAACATGGATAAGGACCAGCTTGAATATATTCGGGAAATTTGACTGATAATCTGTCGCGATATTTTACATCACCATATATTATGTTTAGGACACTTTCAGATTTGCAAAGTAATGAATCAAATAATATTGTTCCATATGACACGGCTTATTCCTAGCCTTACTAGCGATATCGCTGCGATATCTTACTAGCAGATATCGCTGTTGTTTCCCATAGCCTTTTCGATATCATTTCAAGCTGCTTCAGGGTGAGAATCACTTACTAAATGGTCGCATAACTGTCTTTCTAGTTCTTCCTGAAATATATTCTTAGCTTTATTATCATTAAATAGAGCCCTAAGAGCATACTGTTATGAGTAAATCTTTGGGAGAATGGTTACTCCGAATCAATTATCAACAAATATTGGAGTGATTAATGGTTGAGTACGGAAGAATGCAAGTCTAAAAAAGAACATTTTGTATTCAAATATCATTTAAAGATGACCGAATAATGAATAAAATCACTCGAAGACTAAAAGTGGCTATAACAAGCACAATCTTTGCTGTGAAGTTTATACCAATTTAGAAAATATCAGGCTCACTAACATATAAAACAGATGAATATGCGTCAATTGTTGTATTTAAATGCGTTCATCAATTTAGATGTACATGCAAAATTGTGGACACTGAATGGATAGAAAGACAGGTATATACTCTTATATATCCTAATAAACTAAAGTACCCACGGGCAAAATCGCTTACATAGTCCAATGATAACTCGCCACCAGCTAATCATGTGACAATATGGATCTAATGAACGTGTACAGGTATATAAACCGCCAAAATAAACAACTCTGTAAATCT
>CALYCR020001491.1:0-25000 GCA_944470395.2 Schistosoma turkestanicum
AGGATATAATTATAATGATAATATGAATAAAATTTCAGAACTGAGTAATATACAGATGAATTTAGTTTATTAATTGGTAGTGAAGATTGTGAGAGAGGACGGAAGTGTAAGTAAGGAAGAGGAAACAGAGATAATAGGCGAGATAGATTAATTGGGTAATCTGAGGAGATGGCAATGGTAACAACTAGCAGGTCTCAAGATATGCATCATGAACAGCTTGTCCAAGAGGGAGATGATAGTCCGTATGTGAGTACGTGATTATCAAGTCTCTTCTTAAAGCAGTCCACTGAGGGGGCTGTGGTTACCTCGGCTGGGAGAGCATTCCAAGTTGCGACGACTCGCAATGAGAAAAAGTGTGCACGAATCTGAGTATTCGCTCTTTGATGTGCAATCTTTCGAGGATTGCCTCGAGGGAAGTGGTGGTGGTGATGCGTCGGTAAGATGCTCACATTGGGATGGTTTGGCGTGTTTAATATGGTGTACGCCATAATCAGATCGCCTCTGATTCTCCTGTCTGCTTTAATATCAATAACAGATAAATTAGTTTTTCACTATCTGAATGGACTAATTAGGCTAACTGATGAGCATGATAGCAGTTATGCGGAGATAATAGTCTCAGTTAACAGGGTTTCTAGAAAGAAAATCTGAGTTTTCGTTTTACAACTAGGTGTTGTACACCGTTTAAGTAACTGCTCGTTAAAACTCCACCGAAACATGTTTCATGCCAAAATAGTCGAAATCTGGTCTGGATGGACAGCTAACGAAACATTGTTCATTCGATTCGACCAATCTACATTAGCCTGCATAGCGAACAACTCATTTGTATGTGACTCGTGTTAAAGCACATCAAAACACAAATTCAGTGATCAGTTAAGTCAGTTCTAATTAAGGAGACAAAACATACTAAACCGAAATCACAAAATCATTGAAATGCTACATCCTGTGCCTTACAGTCGAAGGTTAATCTTGCACCAGATAATGTACTAAACAGCAAAAGGAATGATGAGTGTGTTCGGTTGCTGAGAATCAACGACACATTTCCCTACAAGATTTGATCAACTGTCTAACTAGGATGATTCGGGCAACCGTTTCCAATATACAGTTGAATGCAAACAATCATCCAAGGAATGATGTCGTAACACTGAGTTTACTCAATTGCAACCTAATTGTCAATGGCTAGACGACAAGGTAACTGAGAATGAGGTATGAAGAGCAAACACTATCGAAAGTCGAATACTTATTACTAAGAAACATAAAGCATGGATGAGAGAGTCCTGAGTGAGTATTAGGTACAATATATCTTTTATCGCCTTGCTAACGGACTCTTTTATGTACGGACGCCTAAATATGCTATGGAATAAATCCTCCCTTCGATTTCCGTATATCAAAATGAGTGCAGTATAACAATTATTGTCAGAGTTAAGTACAGTAATAAATGTTTGCATTTCAGAAATTGTGTTTTCTTCATAAAAGTATATCACTATAAATGGATTAATTTATCTATTTAAGGTATGATAATAGTTAATATATATTGACTTCAGTCTATCATATGATCCTGTCAATGACAGAACAATGATGATCTCAAATGCAACGATTATATATGTGAAATGGAATAGTAAATAGCACTAATAATTTACTTTATGTAACTTGTTCTTTAAAACGAAAACATAATGTTAAACATCTGATATCGTTTTTACTATAGTTACTGTAGTTTAATGAAACATCTCAGTAAATACTAACTAGATAAATACAATGATGTGAATGATCTTTCATTTATACTTGAAAGTAAATGTTACTTCACTAACACTATTGTTCATTTAAATCTTCCAAACTGTCACACACTATTAAAAAAATGACTGACAGATAAGTTAGAATCATGAAGAAACGTTAAAATTCAATGATTCTTCAGTTATTTCTTTTATCATTTGTCTTTCATGCCCATAAATACAAACATTTAATTTTAATCCAAATAAATTTCTATGTTTTCTGAAATATTTTACAACACTAAATAACTGATATAAATTAAGTTGTATAATATTACTTCTTTCATAATCATGCTACTGCTCACTAAAACAGTGAAAATATTTATCATTTTCAATTACTATTATACAAACTATTTAATATCATGTGCAAATGAATCATTTTTAACGATCGACGATGGAATACTACGTAATTTTTGTGAAGCCAATGAAATTTGCGCAAAACAAAGTACAAGCGATAAACAATATTTTCTAATGGGATTAAATTGTATTCAATGGATTCCTGATAAGAATTATTCCAGTAAAATATTCTGGACAAGTATTGTTCATCTATTACCAGAAGTTAATACCACATCAATGGTACAATTGATCTTACGTGATGCAAATCCAATGGGTCGTATGTCATCAATAGCAGATAATCCATCTACATTAAATCCTTCAAGAGTTTTACTTATTCCAAGTAAACAATTACGTCCAGATTCATTATCAGCAAAAAAGAATTATGGTATAGTTTGTGAATTATTTCGAAAAGGAATTCAAACTATGTCACGATTTACATTTCAACAATTTTCTAAATTCTTTCAATTTAATTATTTGCATAAAACACCTAAACTTGATTCTTGTCATATTCAACTTCGTGTGTCTAATTTAAATGAATGTTTATACAGGTAAATTTAATTATTGAATAAAATAAAGTAAAGTTAATTGATTTTTAGTGATTATTATTATCCTTATTTAAAATGAATAAAGTAGTTAGAATCATGGTTGATATAAAGCAGAATTTTACTTAAACAACTAATTAGACAAGTTTTAAATATGAAATATTTTGAATATTCAGTTAAGTTCAAATAAAGCAATATCATTTATGTTTAAAAAATAAGATGAATTCATTCCACTTTGTTATTTTATCCTCAGCTACATATAAATTAAAAAATAAATTTCCTACTACAGAACAATAGTTATATTTGAGATGTATGTTTGTGATGAAATCTAAACTAATCCTATGATGGGTTTTCTTATAATTAGAGGGGATAATTTCTGTCGGCGTATTGAAGAACAGCGAGACAGATGAGTAGAATACTTTAAGGAGTTCTTGAATCGATCAGCCTCACTGAACCCACCCAACACTGATGCAGCATACACGGACCACACAATTGATGTTGGCACACCTACAATGGAGGAGATCAGTATAGCCATCATACAGATCAAGAGCGGCAAATCAGCAGGACCAGACAACATTTCAGCAGAGGTAATTAAAGCAGATGTGGCAGAAACTGCGAAAATATTCCAAATCCTCTTCAACAAGATTTCATAGGAAGAACAAGTGTAAACAGACTGGAAAGAATGATACCTCAACAAAATACCAAAAAAAGGCGATTTCAGCAAGTGTGAGAACTACACAGGCATCACTCTTCTCTCAATACTAGGCAGAGTCTTCAACAGGGTATTGTTTTACAGAATGAAGGACTTCATAGATGCACAACTTCGAGATCAACAGGCTGGATTTCGTAAGGATCGATCGTCTGTTGACCAAATTGCAACGTTAGGGATCATTCTGAAACAATCAATAGAACGGAACTCACCACTCTTCATCAACTTCATTGACTGCGAGAAAGCATTCGATAGCTTGGACAGGAAAACACTGTGGAGGCCTCTTCGACACTACGGCGTGCCTGAGATGGTCAACATCATGCTGGATTCTTATGATGGATTAAAATGCAAAATCGTACATGGAAGTCAGTTGACAGATTCGTTCGAGGTGAAGACCGGTGTGGGACAAGTTTGCTTGCTCTCACCCTTTCTCTTTCTCCTGGTTATCGAATGGATTATGATGACGTCAACATCTGGAGGGAAGTACGGTATTCAGTGGAAAACCAGGATGCAGCTGGACAATTTGGACTTCGCAGGTGACCTGGCTCTTCTATCGCACACGCAACAACAAATGCAAGAGAAGACGACCAGTGTAGCAGCAGCCTCTGCAGCAGTAGATCTCAACATACATAAAGGAAAAAGCAGAATTCTCCGATGCAATACAACATGCATCAACCAAATCCTTGTTGATGGAGATGCCTTGGAGGACGTTAACAACTTTACATATCTTGACAGCATCATCGACGAGAAAGGTGGATCCGATGCAGATGTGATAGCATGCATTGTCAAAGCAAGGGCTGCATTTCTACAGTTGAAGAATATCTGGAACTCCAAACAACAATCAACCAAAATCAGGATTTTCAATACAAATGTCAAGACAGTTCTACTGTATGGAGCGGAAACATGGAGAACTACCAAAGCGATCATTCAGAAGATACAAGTATTTATGAACAGTTGTCTACGCAAAATACTTCGGATTCGTTGGCCAGACAGTATCAACAACAACGTACTGTGGGAGAGAACAAACCAGATTCCAGTGGAGGACGAAATCAGGAAGAAGCGGTGGAAGTGGGCAGAATACAAACTACGAAAAGCACCTAACTGCGTCACGAGGCAAGCCCTCTCTTGGAACCCTCAAGGCAAAAGGAAAAGAGGAAGGCCAAGGAACACATTACGCCAAGAAATGGAGACAGATATAAGCAGAATGAACAAAAATTGGACAGAAAAGGAAAGGCAAGCCCAGAACAGAGTAGGCTGCAGAATAATGGTCGGTGGCGTATGCTCCATTCGGGGGTAGCAAGCGTTAGTACGTAAGTAAGTAATTATATGACAAAAGAATATTGAGCATTGAAAAATAGGAAACAGAAAAATATTTCATGATGAACTCAATGAATTGCAGTTATCACAATTCAAAAAGACAAACATTGCTGATTTCTGTTCTTGATATTAAAAAAAAACATCATATGGTTGACCTTTCAGCTATTATCTTACACCGGAAATATCTCTTTCTATTAGACGATAAAACTATCGTTTACTTTTTAATTACTCTAAGATTATCATTCTTATTATTTAAAAAAGCAGTATTGGAGCTTGATTATAAATTATCTTTACAACTTTTAAACAACTTTTTATTCTCAAATGGATAATACATTTCTTATTGTCTAAGTATGTTAATTTTTTCAAACTACATAAATATATTAGCTTGTGTCTAGCAGAGGTGGAGGTAACGAAATATAATGAATTTATTGAAAACACATGTATCATTCAAAAACAGTATGTATATTTGTATAATTTTAATTTAATTTAATGCATGATTATTCATGTTACGAATGCACATTAACTAGTCATTTGATGTGCGTGAAATATTACGAGTTCACCATGGTTTGTAAACAAGAGCGAGGAACCGGCGACATGACAGGCTACACTAATCCGAGCGTCCCGAACCCCCATTGAGTAAAAGGAGGATCCTGGACTATGGATCCGGGAAACAACATTTGAAGTATTTGACATTGATAGTTAGGACCGCCATTAGGCAGTAACCAACAGAATTAGACTTACAAATAATTCTCTTAAGATGTTGGATGAATATCCTAACAATTCATAATACTAGGATAAGTATAATCAAGAACCTGAAAAATTTCCTAAAATTTTGTACACACATTACCATTGAACATCAGTCAAAAAATTTTAGAATTGTGTAGTTAGAACTAAATTACTATGTTAAATATTTCCACACATGGTATATTGTTCCATTATCTTATTTAAGTTTTCTATGCAAATTCACTCAATGAATAAGATTTGATATCAACTATTCTCATCGATTTCCTATGAATAACATTTCTAGTGTCCAGTAAACATTTTATATTCAACAGATTAGAAAAACTTTTAAAAAGTTGTGTTTTGTTATCGTGAAATCAACTTTAAACTACTGATTTTTTTTGAATGCTGAGACTTATTGAACTCTTTAATAAACTAATTCAAAGTTTATTTTACTAGAGTGAATAATTGTGGAATGTTGATAATTGATTAACTCTATAATAAGGTATTACTTGCTAGTATGTATTATTAGGAACTTTGAAAATGGATGAAATTTGTGTGATATTTTCATAATTAATTACCAGCAAATTAAACATTTGGTGTATTCTAATTAAGGATTAAGCTTGGTCAAGGAAAATTAAAAGTTTGTAATATCTATTTTTAAAGGCTTTCTTTTGTGAAAATCCCTGCATGTATGCATTTGTAATTTGTTCTTATTAATTCCTTCAGTCGTACATTTTGTTAGTCTGTTCGATTCCATTTTTGAGATGATAATATTTGTTTTTTATTAAAGTTTTTATTTTTTGTGCCTTTACTGAGTTTCTATGTTTCTTTCTGAGCTGTATTGATCTTGTTTAAGCTGATATTAAGTTATAACGACAGCCATATTGATTTGTTCCTTTTTTGATTGGTTTGCTTGCTTTGGCTGGAATTGAGCATTTTGATTGTGAATTGAAGCACTCTTCCAGAACTGGAAACTCTTCTGTGTTATAAAGCAACCAAATATTATCTGTCGAACGAATCTGATTGTGATAATTAGAAGTATGTGAATCAAGAACTAGAGATATGCACAAACGAATGTAATGTATTTAGAATTCGAAATCAAGCATTCCAAAACAACAAGAAGTTACTAGTTCATTCAAACACCACACTGATCTATCCAGGAGGGATAGTATATCATTTACTTGTGCTTTTGATTTGATTACTTGGACAATTGTTGGTGGAATAACTGAGTGATAATATTTGTTTAGGTAATGAAGTGAATTTATATTTATGATGAATTTAAGGATTGTCATTCACCCAAATCACTTGTTTTGGTTTTAACCTAGACAATAGAGAGTATCCAACCTACCTAGACAGTTATTCCTCAGTTCAAACCTCAGTTGGGATCCTACAAGTTTGTTGTATCTCCATTCAGTTAAATTTATATTTTGTAATGCTATCAATTAACAGTTAATTTATCTTTTATATAAAAATATAGTACAATCTGAAGATAATTTTTACTTTACAAAAACTAACATTCAATAAAGAACCAAAGAAAACTATATAACACTGGCATTTTTTAAAAGTTCAAGGATATGATCCTAAACAAAAAAAGCAGTAATTCCATCTGTGAATTCATTCTCACATGGAACCATGTATACATTCTAATCTAAGATGAAACAAAACATCCTTGTTCCAAACCAAATGAAATTTTGACAGAAATCATTTATAATCGAACAAAATCATTTTCATATGAATGATGAAATTATTTTTTTTTTTGTTTTTTTTTTTCTATTTACAAGGTGTTCTATTGCTCAAGCATGTCGAATGATTTATTATTCTAAAGAAAAACATGTTTGTGTTCACATGTTATATGTTTATGCTTTATTGCCTACAGTGTTTTCACGTTATCCAATCGCTTGGGAAAGTTATGTTAAACAAATTATCTAATGTTTGTTTCATTCATATTCATCATTCATTCATATATATATATATATATATATATATATATATATATATATATATATATATATATATATATATATATATATATATATATATATCGTATGTATAAAAAATAAAACTTGATGTTCTATATATTACAGTACTGTACAACTGATATTGATCTCTTTTTAAAACTAGACATTTCCAATGTTACTACTATTTGAGATATTTTAATAAAAAAAATTATTTTTTTCAAAATGTAAATGATGTGCTTTGTAAAATGACTTATCACATATATGATCCCATTATTGATTAATAAAAGCTTTATCAGATTTGAAAGCTCAGTAGTAGAAAATCAATTTGTCAGTTGACCGACTTAACGATAACCAATATTCACTGTATGTTACTTTAGTGGATGTACACTTTTGATGAGTTGAAATCAAATGTGTTTCATTATGTAGTAGTAGTAGTAGTAGTAGTAGTAGTAGTAGTAGTGTAGTGAACGAGAACACTGGTGGGGCAACCGAATTGTAATTAACGAAAATTGCAGAGTTACTCAGTAAAATTGGAAAACCATATCGTAAATCGTTCATTTGCAAAATAACAGTTCATCATATCGAACTGGACTGTTCCTGTTGCAAAACATCAATCCATTGTCACTATTCATGCGTTTCATACAAATTCCAGTGTGTTCTAACTCTTCCTTTCTTGATCTTCCCCCATCTTCTGCTGCCAGACATTACGTTGACACTCACGTCATATACTACTTATAAGTAGCTCACATCACAGTAGTAGTAGTCAATATCGTAGTGAAATTTGTAAGAAGTTAAAAGTAATTGAGAAAATTCCAGTTTAGATTAGGATTGACAGTAATTAGATAATCATACAATTTTGGTTATTAACTTTTTAGAACAACGCATATAAGCGGACTATATTGTTTTCGATTGGATCGTCATCAGGCTTTACTCTAATATACATGAATATTTACATGAAAATGAAAAAATATGACCTAACTAACGATTGACATTATACTTTTTATCTTATTTTATTTTATTTTATCTTTACACACTTGCTTATTACGTAATGGTTTTGATGTTTTTAATGATTATTTGAAGTCTATTCATCCACGTTTGACCCACTATTGGTAAAACTTTAGTTGTGGATGCTCACTGCTGAGGAGTCCCATACCAGGACGAAACGGCCGTCCAGTGCTTCCAGGTTTCTAATGCTAGTCTAACACTGACCCATTCATGGTTTCAAAAAATGTGTAACTTAACAATCTTCACAACCCCGTAATGCAAAACTTTAGTTATTATATTTATATAATTTTCTGACTACTATCAGTACACATGTCTTCCTACTATACATTTGTAATTTGCCTATTATATGTAGTGACGTAATCTCTATTTCATTTCATTGTGATTATCACTCAAATTGCCTTGATTGGTTTAACATTTTCATATAAATATTCATGTATATTAGAGAGTAAAGCCTGATGACGATCCAATCGAAAACAACAATACTGTTCGCTGATATGTGTTGTTCTAATTTTCACAATGGGAATCTTTAATACTAATAACTTTTTATCACTGAATTTCATTAATGTTTAAAATAGGAAGGTTATAGTCTTTACTCATTACTGATTTTCATAGCAAAAGCCAACACAAAGACATACAGAAAAAAAATTCAGTTTAAAATTTATGGCAATTGATTAAAGTTCTGAAAAACTTGTATTTTACTGAGATTTCAATTCATGAATTTATGATAACCGTAATTCACTCACTTATTCGACTTGGATTATGTGGAAAGTGTGACAAAAATATCTTGGTCAAACATAAAACATTTTTAGTTAACTTTTTAAGCCAATATAAGCCAATATACTTCCTTGATCTCATGTCTACTGCTATAGAACATGAATTTCCTTTGCCATTGGGCAATTTGAAATGTTTATCGTACGGATACCTACTTTACATTTTTTTCAATCAGTCAAATGATCTATGACACTTATCATTACATCTTTTACTCGACAGCATTTTGATGAAATTTTGCTATAAAAACGAAGCATTGAATAACCGGACAGTGAGTACCGGTTCTTTGCACGAACATGTAAAACTAACGCTATAAATCTTCCATTTTATTATTAATTTTATTTTTGCACAAAGAAGCAACAACATGAAAATACAGATACTGTAGTGAAGGAGAACACAGGTGGGCGAGTCGGATTGGATTTATCGATAATTACAGAGTAACTCAGTAAAATCGGAAAACCATATCGTAAATCGTTCATTTGCAAAATATCAGTCCATCATCTCGGACTGGACTGTTCCTGTTGCAAAACATCGATCCATTGTCACTATTCATGCGTTTCATACAAATTCCATTGTGTTCTAACTCTTCCTTTCTTGATCTTCCCCCATCTTCTGCTGCCAGACATTACGTTGACACTCACGTCATATACTACTTATAAGTAGCTCGCACCACAATACTACTAATTCGCTTTTAATCAAACAATGTCAAATTAAGAGTCATTATGTGGAAATACATACAACGGTGTAGTTGGTATAACTGGACAAATTGTACAGGATACTGCAGAATGACTGTCGCAATAGCACGCAGTTCAAAGTAGGAAGAAAGCGTAGAAGTGATTTAAACAATTGGCATGAAGATAAAGAATATTCATTCTTCAAGAGCTCCATTAAATATTTATGAGCATTTGATTCTAAGACAATTGTTTTTAATAACAAAGAAAATATTTAAGTGAATAATCTTTTTCAATAATTCATGTCTTTGACTTCACTGTTAGAAATCATAAACATTGTAAAATGTTCAGAGTCTGCCAGGGAGAAGCACAAATTTATTACATAAATCTTGTTATAATTGTTAGTTAATGTGCCTAATGTATTAGTAGCATAAATTATATGTACGTAATAAATTGTCAGTTAACTAACGTTTACTCATGCTAGTTTGATGCTTGCAGACTTAACTTCTGACCTGTTACATATATATATATATATATATATATATATATATATATACATCTAGTCCTTCTGTATTTTTTACGTAAAATCAAATTAGTACTTGTTCTAGTGTCTGTCATTAAAAAGTGTACCAAAGAAGTACATTAACCTTATACAAGCTCTCTACTTGAACATCACTGGTCGAGTGAGAGCCTATGACGAACAGTAATCGGAATTCGCTACTTCAAGTGGCGTCCGTCAGGGCTATCCACTCTCTCCATTCATGTTTAACTTTGTCGTAGAAACCCTTTTACAGTTTACATTATCCTTGTTAGATTTTTCAGTAGTAGACCTTTTACCAGGTGGCTCGCTTATTGACCTAAAATATGCCGATGACATAGTCCTACTTGTTGAAGACGCTGACTAACGAAATCACAGGTTGGATACAGAAATCGCGACTGGCGTTTGCCAAGTTGAGTCACTTATGGCGTAGGCGAGATATCCGTTTACTAACTAAAGGACAAGTGTACTGTGTAGCAGTTCGCTCGGTTCTCTTATATGGGTCCGAAACATGACAAATCAGAGTAGAAGATATTCATAGGTTACTAGTATCCGATCACAGATGTCTTAGAAGCATTGCTTGTGTATCGTGGGACAACCGAGTAAGCAATGCTGTCGTTAGGAAGCGAGTACTAGGTAAGGGTGACAGATCAATTGATGAAGTGGTGAAACTTCATCAGTTGAGGTGGTTGGGACATGTGTTACGTATTGCTAACCACCGACTGCCTCGACGAGCTATGTTTTGTGGTGTAGGAGTAGGTTGGAAGGAAGTTAGGGGCGGCCAGATCAAAGCACGGCAGCAGTACACGAATTCATTGACAAGTGGACTTAGTCATGGTGGTAGATGTAGACTACCTGGTTGGGGTCCGCGAGATGATAATAATCGATGGTTAGAGACCTTGAACGACATGGCTCAAAATCGTTTGCAATGGTGCAGGTGCATTCACTCTTTGAGTTCTATCAAATCGTAATCCTTTGGATTCGTCAACACCTCTACCTTTGTCTTTCCATACTTATCTCACTGAATTATACTTCTGGAATATTATCTTCAAATCCTGATCTTCTCCATTAGCAATGATACTTGTACTATCTCTTCCACAATGTGATTTGAAATGACAATTACATCTGTGTGCTAATGTGGTATGGCAACATGAGCTGATGTACTTACGTGAAAAGTTCTAGCTAAGTTCTCGCTGACTGATTGAGTACTTGTTCCGTTATTCTGAAACAGTTTACTAGTCCTACACTCGAAATATGACAATGGCCAAACCAGTTTTTGCTCCAGTTGCAATATATATATATATATATATATATATATATATATATATAAATTTACCACTGAATTAGTTATTTTTTCAAATTAAACATGGTAGATTTTCTGAGGAAGGTATTGCTATTGGTTTGTGGATGCTGATACCAAGTAATGGTAATTAACTATTTCATGAGTTGCAAACTTTAAATGTATCATATCAATCGATGTGCGCTATCTTTCTTGTGGATACGTAAATAAATACTGAAATCTTCGAAATTGTTGGGTCTGAAGGTGAACAGTGATTGAAAACACAGAATAATTAGTAAAATATTTGAAGGGGATCGGTAATTCAGAGACATAATCTTTTATATGATCAGAGTTTAACTAGATGGTGCTATGCCATTTTTCCACCTTTATCAATTCTAACGAAAAAAACCTCTTATAGATAAGTTTGAAATCCCCATTTGTTTTGAGACGCAGCTCGATGAATTTGTCAACGTAGGGTCGCAATTCATTCTCTGAGAGGTCTACGTCAGACTTTTTAACACTAGGATTTCTTTATTTTGAGTCTCATTATCGAGTGAAAAGGATTGTCCCTTTCTCACATTGTACTCTGGACACAGTTTTTGTGACTGATTCTGTCCAGAGAATACCATCATCGACAGATCATGCAACGCCTTCTATTTGGCTTAGTGACTAGTCACCCAGTACTTAAACGCTGCCTATATTCTTTCCTGTTATATCATTGTTTTTCATTACTATGAATGCAGAGATATTTTCTTTAACTACATTTATATTAAATTGTTACGTCCAAGATTCGTAGACTGGTACTTTCTTGAAGGATCTTCGATTCATGGCTGTACAACTTTCAGTCAAATAAAATGAAACAGCAATTTTGCAATCGCAAATTATCAATGTACAACAGTTCTTCAGCTTTTAGGTTTTCAGAGCGAAAACGGCAAAATAACGAATCAAAAACCAGTTAATGGACGACATTCACAATAATAGGAAATAGTCAGATAAATACATTAAGTTTTTCCCTTCAACGTAGCTTCCGATTCTGTTGTAAAGTTTGATATCTGTGTGACATACACCCTAATTATTTCATTGCTATCACAAGTAAATGTGGATACTTTTAATCGAAAAATTGTCTTTATCGTAAAGAAATTCTCATACTTAGTGAATCTGAATTGCCATAGTCTGAAGAGGTCGCATCTTGGAACTATTTCGGGATCGAAGGCTGAAGGCATATGTTAGTCCTCTTCTAGTACAACTTTATGGTAATTCACTCTTCACTTGTATGAGGTAGTTTAAGGTGCGCACCGCATACGGCTTCAAGAATCGATCATTATGTCCTTATCCCAGCATGTCCAAAGTATTCCTATGTTTCGCTTTAAAGATCATTGATTTTCTTTCCCAGAGAATATAGATTTCGATGAATAAAAAGTAAGATAAGTCAAGTCCAAAATTATTTATTGATACCTTGTGTATGTCACCTATGTGGATGAAGGGGCACTGCGCATACTCGACGGGAATGGTGTGAGCCCCTAGTTCACTTCAAAATTCCACTTCGTGGTCAGTACCTAGCTTGGTTTGTTTTACCTTCATGAACATGTCAAGTGACTTCCCTCAGCCATAGTGGGGGAGTTCACAGGCCTTTATTAGAAGGTATGAATCTGGGAAATCGGAAGACAACTAACTTCTGGTAATAAATACAAGTGAAGGGTTGTTAAAAATTACGAGTCATCCCATCGATTGGGAACTAATCAACTTTAGCGTTACATAGAGCGAGGACTTATCTTTCAGATAGGCATGATGCCGATCAGTTAGGTTGTTTGCCATATTATGTGAAGAGGAAGAAGTAGGAATACAGCTATGTTTGTTTGATTTGTGTTCAATATAGTTGGTAGGAGGTAGAGTATGAAAGATATCGCTGTTCAAAACTAACCTATGGTTCACGAAAAAGAGATGTGAATTCGTAGCAGGGGATAAAGATGGATCGTTTCGAAAATCCTAAGGATTAGCTGAAGTGTGTTGGTCACTTCGGTCAAAGCGTATCAGGTGGTGGAGCAGACATGAAAGTTTTACAACTATAAGGGAATGGTAATGGCAAAGTTTGATTGCGGTCCATTACACTACATTATGTAGAGAATAACTTGATAGAGGTGTCAATATCACCCTCCGCTGTTGGAGATAGCAGAACAGCTCTATGGAAGGGGTGAGCGTCAAAAAAGGTTAGAGTGCTTGCTTTGAGGGGGGGAGCCAAGAGTTGTAAAAGTTATTTTGGCTACGGTGGACTGCTTATACCGTAGTCCTTAAGTGATTTGATGTTGGATTGTAGTTCCATCACGGATAATCATACAAATATCTGTACACCTGTACTTATGTAGATTAATGAAGATAAATCACTAGTGAGATAACGAACGGACTAATTAGCTAATGAACAGAGGACGATACAGAGAAATTAAGTTGATTTACAGAATATAGTAAGGAAGGAATAGTGATCTGATGCTTTGGGAATATTTTGTTTGCTGTTTTTTTAACTCTGTAACTCAAGAAGCCGTTAGTTTGCTCTTTTTAAACATAAGTATACAGATCTACTTGTAAAAGGATTTCTTGGTAGGCAGTGAAACTAGTTCAGGGTTACAAACAGCAGTCGTAGATGTCGCTGATTTGGTAAAGTAACATGAATGCCACTGATTCGTTACATACAGCCATATCATAAGGAGCCGTTAGCAAACAAAAATGTCCTGCCCAACAGAAATGAGTAGAATTAGTTTATGTCCCCCACCGTCATGAACGCCGGTCAGACATAGGATTTGTCATTTTCGTACTGTGATTGTCACCGGCTTCAGAACGATACTACGCAACCTTAAGTCGAAATATCTACGACCTATCTACCACATATCTGCGCTCGCTTTAGTTCTTCATAGCTATAATTTCTGTCAACAAACATTCTTTTGATTTATTAGCAGACCTTTTGCTCTGCCAAAATCGTGTGAATTATCGAGTCTCTTGTTTTTTTCACTAGTGCGTGATACAGGTGTTATGCAGAATACGGAAGAAACAAAAACTGTTCTGAAGAATACCTCCTACTTGTTTGTGGCAAATCACTTAAATAAGATCATAAAGCGATTTATGTGAGCTAAAAGTAGTCCCCAGGGAAGAAAATCTTTAGGCTAACTCAAAGGTTATAGTCAAGTGTAATATGTGTTAATACTTTGAGCCCACAGGTTAATGAGTCCAATCTCGTCCATTTATTCACACGTCTTTAGGCCCTGTCAATTATTTGTTTACATCTTCGTTGTTGTAGCTCCATTTGTGTGCGTGGGTGCAAGCTCACTTTGTTTATCACATGGTTAAAATTTCGTTATCTCACTATAAAAAATTTAGTAATACCTCATTGCATTGAATTTGCTCATTCGCCACCTTTTCTTCGCTCTGCTTCTCTACGCTTTTTTATTCTCATATATTTCTCCATGAATTACGGAAAGAAAGAAATTGATACAACTGAAATTGTGTTTAGTTTCATATCACAGTCTTGGCACAAACGGGATTCGTCTAATTATGATATACGGAAATTGAAGGGAGGATTTATTCCATAGCATATTTAGGCGTTCGTACATAAAAGAGTCCGTTAGCAAGGCGATAAAAGATGTGTTGTACCTAATACTCACTCAGGGCTCTCACATCCATGCTTTATGTTTCTTAGTAATAAGTATTCGACTTTCGATAGTGTTTGCTCTTCATACCTCATTCTCAGTTACCTTGTCGTCTAGCCATTGACAATTAGGTTGCAATTGAGTAAACCCAATGTTACGACATCATTCCTTGGATGATTGTTTGCGTTCAACTGTATATTGGAAACGGTTGCCCAAATCATCCTAGTTAGACAGTTGATCAAATCTTGTTGGGAAATATGTCGTTGATTCTCAGCAACCGAACACACTCATCATTCCTTTTGCTGTTTAGTACATTATCTGGTGCAAGATTAACCTTAACTGTAAAGCACAGACCAGATTTCGACTATTTTGGCATGAAACATGTTTCGGCGGAGTTTCTTTTTGCTTACGCAGGAGCAAGCAAAACTCATTGATTTCAACTCAAGATTCATGAAAAAAATTGTACTGATTTGCACAAGTAAAATATGATTTATCTGACAGCAAATGGGGAAATTGTGGCAAAACAGATTGTTCAAATTAGAGTGAATAGCCTTTCGAATAGGTGTATATATCCGTTGGTACATGATAGGCCTGATATTTCCGAGGACGCGTCTGCTTTATCCAGGAGTCTGTGAAATTATCATATTGCTAATCTCAACAAAAAGATCATGACACCCTTACCTCATCACTTCTTTTTGCACACAGAACTAGAATTACCTTGCATTAATTCTCGACCGTCAGTGGTTCGTCGCAACGCAAACGACAAAACTCACGCGAACTATTGTATTTTACATTCTGGAACCTGAAAAATTTGTAATTTTAAGCAAACCCTCGTGATAAAGCCAGTGTATCTTATTAATTATTTATCTATCTGAACAATCTTCAGCAGTAAATATCTTAGCAATTTTAGCATTTTTATGCCGCCTAAAAATTAGCATGTTTTTTTCCATCACATTATCCGAGAATTCATTATTACCGCACTACATAGAACCAAATAGACCTTATTTGCATTAGTGAAAAGTTCGGAAGGACCATGTAGTCAGTGAGCAGCATCACGGAAGTTGACATAACTTCAAATCCTTACTTTGTAATCGCCAAGATGAAAGTTAACCTCAAGAAGCACTGGAAAACTGGTCAAACAGCATCACAAAAGTTTAATGTCTACTTTCTTTTCCATACTGGCAAACTCGACGAATTCCAGATAGCCTTCAGAAATAAGTTCTAAGCAATTCACGATTTATTCAGTGGAAAGGAGACTACCATGGAAAACAATTTGAAAGGTGTCAAGGGAGCAATAACTTCATCATATCATGATGTCTTGAGTCACAAGAAGCAGCATCACAATAAAGTCCTCTTTGGATACTCTGGATAAGATTCAAGAAAGGAGAGGAACGACAAGTGCAGTCCAAATCAGCCGAACAAGAGTAGAGGAAACAAAAGCACAAGCTGAATACACAAAAGC
The DNA here is from genome assembly GCA_944470395.2 of Schistosoma turkestanicum. NCBI lineage: Eukaryota > Metazoa > Platyhelminthes > Trematoda > Strigeidida > Schistosomatidae > Schistosoma > Schistosoma turkestanicum. Next base: position 16,707 of record CALYCR020001491.1, read on the forward strand.
AAACAAGCAAGTGAAGCCGATCATCAAGGCTGGCAAACGAGATTATGTGGAGGATCTAAACAAGAATGTGGAAAAACTACGAGAGAAGGATATATGATATGGTTATGTGATATAACAGGGAAGCTAACAGGATATTGTCGTAAACCAGAAAGACCAGTGAAAATTAAGATAAATAAATTAACCACCCAAATTGAAGAAGAGTGAATCATGTGGGTAGATTACTTTAAAGATCTTTTAGTGAGATTGAGACTACTTATTGCGAGATTACCAAATAAAATCCCGTTAAATCCAGAATTCAAAAGACTGTCACACGATGACAAAGTGAAGTGATCTGTGGTCTCGTGATATCGAAAAGATATCAAGACCGAAATAAAGCAGCAGCTAACAACCACGAAGGAAGATGAGCAAAGGTAGGAACGAGCTTTAAGTGAAAGATCATCTACAGTTAATAATAGTATCAGTATAAGAATGGGTTGGAACACATCGTCGTAGGGGCCATAGAACAAAAGTAGTGTACTTGATTACTTAGAACGGAAGAGGTTCGCTTCTAGCCAAAATCCAGTCCGTGTCCTAGGGACACTCAGATAAACTTGGGATAGGAAACGTTGCAAGAGAAAAACAATAGATAGTGAGGTTTAACTCGGTAAATGCAAAGACGATCTTGGACTGGACAAGGAAAGCAAGAGAGAAAACCAGCAATAAATTATGCCTCATATTTGGAAAACCTGGTAAATGAAGCTAAATGAGAGTGACGTCAGTATTTTTAACCCTCTACAGAATTCCTTTATTTTCTACGCGACGTCTCACCATTTACCTAATAATACCTTACCTCCACTCTTTCGATTATTTAGCGGCAAGTCGAATCTCAGATAATTAAATTTGTTGACTCAAGGACATACCCCACTCGTTGCTTTTAATCCACCAAGGTTATGTGTACTCGTGAACGTCAATTTTTACGCGCTCATTTTGAGCAGTTTGTAAGTTTTCGGGGTCTTGTTTTTGATATTTTCCCTTTTTTACCATACATCGCTTATAGTTTTACATCTTTAAATAAACTTGCCAAATGTTAACACTAGGCGTTTATTAAATATGGAAAACTAGGTGCAGTTTAACGCAATTCAAACTTCCAGTAAATACTCATACATACGATATAAAGTGATAAGTATATGTTATTAGTTATCAGCTGAAGTGTTTGGCATTAATATCTCACATACTATCAGCTATACAAATCATGTTTCTTTTTTACTTTGAATACTTGTTGAGATAAGGATAACGATTGTAAGGGTCGGTCAGATATCAGCTGAGCAGTATTCTGTTCTGCGTTTATGAACTTTTCTAGAGCGTCTTCTCTCATTTTCTGGCTTCAGTGACAAAAGAATGAGAGCATGATGGATGAAAAAGTTTCGGTAAATATCTTCAAAACTTTGATTAGGTTGTCTGTAATTCATTCATATAATTTTATTTCAGCCAGTTTATTTACGCTATTCTGAGAACTAGTTTAGCTACATATTTTTGTATGTTTACCTAAAATCCATCACATTTTTGGGCAGCAAATAGCTGGTTATATGAAATACTCGAGTTCTGGGCCAAAGAAACACTGTATACAAGGTCAAAATATCTTAGCATTGACATATGTTAAAGCTCCGTATGTTGGTCATGGTGTCACAAAATATTTTGTGTCTATCAAAAGGCACTGTGAGATTCTTTGGGTCCATTCTCTTTTTTCGCCCTACTTTCCTTTGCTTTTACGTTCTTCTTTAGTATCATCATGCCAACACTTGAATTCCCACCATACAACGTTTCTGAATTCAGCATAATCATATCACGGGTAGACAAATTTATACACACCCTCATCAATCTTGAGATTATGTTTTACCCAGAGACTATATTTCAATTTTGATGAAGCTTTTGGTTTGGTTTATTCTTCCGCCTGATACTTTTTAACGTCTTTTTCCTTTCGAACTCTTTCTCCAGTTCTTCTTTAGTTTACTTGAGGTCAACGAAAGCAGCTGAAGCTTGCTAAATATTCTACTGACCGAAATTCACAGCGCTAACTAATTCTTTAATCACAGTAATGCATATACCATTTGTTTGTGATGATAAATAATTCAGCCTCCACGTTTCTCTTTGAATCAACAATTTCGACCTTTTTTGGTTGATCGAGAGCCACTCTCCTCTCGAAAAGCAGACCAGTTGAGTAAATCACCATCTGTTTAATTAATAGATGTTCCCATAGCCTTAGCATCGATCCCGGAGGAAGAATCAGTACTCTGCTTTTTCCTTGAAGCATGATGTTATACCGGTGTGTTTATTTATTAGGGCATTAAAGAAATCGTGGTCAAGCATAAGTAAGGCCTCTTATTTGACCGCGTGTCTAAAGTCAAAACTTGAAGTCAAATCACAATCATTTTGGCTACCGATGACACCTATGTCATTTTGTATCCAAGTAACTGGTAGCTCAGCTTTATCCACCGTGGATTTCTCTGTACATTAGTAACCATTAAGCATCAAGATGCTCACGTGAGCATTTATTGGTAGTTGCCGAATTCTAGACTATTCATATAGCTTCGATGTTTAACTATGAAGCTCTGAACCATCATCTTCCTTTTTATTACTCTCCGCAATTCGATGTCGTCAGCTGATTACAAAATTGATGGAGATAGGAAACCAGAAGGTCCACTAAATACTAAGGAACAACAGTTTTTCCAAAGATGTACCCTGAGGCATTTTGTCAAACATATCTTTCCAGTTATACAACTTGGAGTTAACCCGTACCGTTTTTTATCACTCTACTAGGAACTCCTTTACCCATGGTGGAGAAATTTTGTAGCCCAGGTAGATGATTGACGTGGTGTTTCTTTCTCTGAGGTGGATGTTTTGGTTGTAAACTTTTCATTGTTCTCCTTTTGAACAACATCATCAGCATAAATTTCAGATAGAAGAAGTGAAGCATTCGAATTTCTCCACGTTTGACCTGTAGCTTGTTCTGTTAACCTCGATCTTGATCGGTTGTTGTTGACCTTAAATCTGTCGTTGTTTGCACCTTTGTTTTGGTTGCATTTCCATTTTGATCTGTTTCTTGATCCTCTGTCACCTATGATATTTCTGATTGGTTGATAAGTTGGTCCAATGTCGATTTGGTTGTTAATTGCCGATTGACCTGAGTGCCAAGCTTCTAAAAATTCTCTAGTACTCTTTGTTCTCTCCCTAATCAGTATTTCCACATTGTCACAATCGAATGTCGGTGTGTATTGATATAAGCGAAGAATTGTTGTGGCGTTTGAATGATAATTGGTGTTCATGTAAACGAAGCTGAGGAGGCTGTCTACGTTGTCCTATGTAGTGTTTTTCACAGTCTGGGCAATTTAGTTTATAGATGATATTTGGTTTTCCTTCCTTTGTCATTTGGTCTTTTGGTCTACATAGGATTGATTGAAGTGATTCTGATGATTTGTGTGCCACACCTATTCCAAATGGTTTCAGTAGTCGTGCTGTATGTTCCGATATGTCTTTTATGTTATAGTAGGATGATCTGTTTATGGGTTCCCACTCATATAAGTCGCTCCCAATCCCAAAGTCACTTAGTTTAGATGGCAGCCAGTTGTGGGCGATTTTGTCGAAATCCCTATCGAGATCAGTGAAGACCACATCTTTAAATAGTTTTTGATCTTTATAGTTTGATCAGCTCTCACAAGTTTATAACATAGATAGCCTGTTCTAAAGCCATACTGCTTTTCAGAGAAATCCAGGTTCTTGTCTAAATGATCAAATAATTCCTTACGGGTAATCTTGTCTAAAGTTTCGGTAACCATGCTGATTAGGCTTTCAGCCAGATGTTTCTGAGGTTTGTATCTCGTACATGTTCTATCATCATCTCATACCGAGGATGATGGAGAATTTCTGGCTTAATCATGGTAAGAGTTTCCCAGATTCATTGGTATAGCCCAAAGAGTATATGGTGCAGTAAAAGTTATAGTAAATTTTATTAATACCTCATAAGCCCTTTCACTAGGGATTTCGGGTTCTGTTGTATAATCTTTTGTGACAGTTAATTAATTATAATTCCACTTTTAGTAAATAACGGTAAACAGAATAGTGTTTCCAATGAATAGAGCTACCTGTCCACCCCTATGCTTTTGTGTTCTGTCGCTTTATAATAAAGTAAGATTTTCAAAATCATATTCTTTAGTGTCTACAGACTACGTTAGCCCATTGTTTGACGGAAATCAGATACGGTTTGGTAGAGTTAATATGTACACCTGGCTTTGATCGCTTGCTGATCAGACACCAAGTAATCTCTACTAAAATCCTCCTAACCAACTAGATTTCTCATTGTTTATTCAGTCCACGAGAAACAAGTCTTTACGGACAACACATCCTGATCTCTTCACTTTATGCTCATTCTGTAGTATCAAATCCAAGTCTCTGGGAGATCTAAATGTCAGTGTCATTTTCCCTCAAGTCCGTTATTCCATCTCGTCTACTAACTTTCAGCAAGGTGATTTCAGAGATATCTTGATACATTAACTAGTTAAGTAGATGTTTTGTTGACTCAATCTCATACTCAAAATGAGTTTTGGGCTCACATCCATTGCTCTGTTTGGCTCTATGAAAGATAACTGATCCGTCACAATAGTCAAACCCTGATTTCTACAATTGGGGAGACAGGTTTTTTCAACGACATTATCTGATTTATTTTTCTTGAGTTGTACCCATTCATCAGTCTTTATTTGAGTAGCAACCACAGTAGCGTCACAAACATACTACGATATCCGGAGTGACTGACAGTGACTTGTGTGGCAAGATTGCTTTTTATGCTATGGACGGGGTGGTCACAGAAGGAACCTGCTTTCATGAGTGTTTTATCAATCGCCTTTTCACCAAACTGCACCGTGACGCTTTAAAAAACCTCAGAAAAGATGAAACTTTGATCATGAGCGAACCAGACAAGGAAGGAGGTTTAATTCTGGTGAAAAAAACCCATTACATCGATAAAATGGAAGGACTGCTTGATGATCCTAGCTAATTTCAAAAATTTACCAGTAATACTGACATCGATAAAAAAGTGGAAAAACAATTGACTAATTCTTTTACGGAACTAAACCAAAAGCGAACTATTACGTCCGGAATTCATGACTAAACTAAACCGACTGGACCTTATACATCACGATGATACGGTTTGCTCAAAGTTCATAAATCGGGACTTCCTCTACCCCCGATTCTAGATATGTACAGTTCTCCGTACCACGTAATTGCGAAGTGGCTAGTGCGAATTGTAGAGACTTCGTATAAATCACTTGTACGAAGGAGTGTAAAAGACGTTTCCGATTTCGCTTCCAAAGCAGAAAATATGAATGTTAGTACCAAAAATATGATCTCACTGGGTATGGTATCTTTCTTAACTGACGTACCACCTCTTGAGACTATTGAGTTCATATGCAGACAAATTACGGAAAAACAAATCAACATTCGCTTGTCCCAGTAGCACCTGAAACAATTACTCTTAAGATGTACGATGAACGTCCATTTTTTCTTCAGCAACACTTATTATATACAAATAGACAGGATAGCCATGAGCTCACCTATAGGCTCAATTCTAGCTGGTCTCTTCCTAGCAAAGCTAGAAAATGGACCACTTAACGAGGCCATTAAGAAACTAGATCTGTACTGCCGGTTAGTCGATGACACATTCGTCATTTTAGATCAGAACATCAGCAAGGAAAAACCCCCTGAACAATTCAACGATGTACATCTTGCAATCACTTTCACTACCGAAAACGAGTATGATAATAAACTAACTTTCCTTGACGTCACACTAAGCAGGCGTATTGATGACTCGCTAAGTAGAAGCGTATGCTGAAAAAATCCGGCTGCTTGCCAATACATTCACTTTTGTAGTTTTACACCTATCCGCTACAAAAGAAATTTAGTTAGATGTCTCACTAGCAGAGTTAAAATTATCTGTTCAGTGGATACTTTAGGTTACTAGATGGAATTAATCAACAGCTCATGACCGAGATCGGCTACCCCAGCGCATTCATAAGGAAGTTTATGTTTGGTGTAAAAAAAGAAGTCAGTAACTTCGACCGCTCAAAAGAAGTCTTTATTTATTCAACTATAAATCAACGAAGATGTGGCCTGCGATACTATGCAGGACAGATAAACGAAAGTAATTAGTAGAACATTCAACGTAGCCAAACTTGTGTTGATCTTCTCAAGTCGACCGGCGATGTCTACCCAAACGAAGGATAAATTACTTGAGTTGACCTCCTCTATGTGCATTTACAAATTCAGCTGCTCCTGTGGAGATAGCTATATCGAGCGTACAACCGAACAACTTAACCAATGAATGAGTGAACATCTCCCAGCATGGTTTATGGAGGGCCAGTTAAAAACAATACGCGGCTCTATCTTAGCACATCTGGTTGATGGTGGTCATATTGTAGATAAGTCTAGATGTTTTCTGGTGATCTATCGTATACCTCCACCAATGCCCAACGAAGTTCGATCCCGTCTCCTACACATAGCAGAAGCCATGAGAATTGGTACATTCAACCCCAATTAATGTGTTCAGAAGAATTTTGTGACACTCCTATCTCTTCCGTGGCCTGATATGACCCAACTGATGTTTAAAATTTTTTAAAATTTTATTTCGTTATTACCAGCATTATTTGTTGGTAATTTTCTGCCTCTTTCCGTTTATATTCTTCACTATTTAATTTATGTACACACTTCAGATTACGTGTGTAGTGATTATTTTAAGTCTATTTATCCACGTTTGACCTACTATTGATAAAACTTTTGTTATCGTATTTTATTTTTCTTACTACTATCAATACACCTGTCTTCCTACTATCAACTTGTACTTTTGCCTATTATGTGTAGTGACGAAATCTATTTCATTTCATTGTGATTATTGACTGAAATTGCCTTGATTGATTTAACATTTTCATGTATATTTGAGTAAGGCCTGATGACGATCTAATCGAAAACAACAATATTGTTCGCTGATATGTGTTGTTCTAATTTTCGCAACGGGAATCTTTAATATTTATTTCTGGCAAACTTCTTTGATGTTTTTTTCTCCTTTGGCCTGTATAATTCAGTCGGTTCTGCTTTTAACATGGATGACTGCACATCAGTTTGTGCATTGATAGAACGAGCATCATTAGACTGATCTCGATTGCACTCGGTAGTATACCTTTCGGTAGCGTTCATCAATCCGATGGCATTTGGTGGCAAGCTCCTTTTTTCCGGCAAGTTTCGCTGGCACAACCTGACGAATTTGTCTTTGCTAAACGGTAGAAAAAACCTCAGATGCTACATTCATTCAAACTTCGTTATACCACACTTTGCATTTATCAGACTGTGTGCCACATTCCATAGAGTAAGAAAAGCCTGGGCTTCAGCAATTACTTATTTTGCACTTTTATATACGGAAATGGACAAGGAGATTTACTCCATTGTACACTCGTTCATTCGTTCACATCGGAGTCCGGCCAAAGTAGTGACCAACCAGGGGTTCTCAAATGGATCAGGCACAAAAACTGATGGAGATAAAATCTGATAAGCTGAAAAAATGCACCGTAAACTGCTAAGTTCAAGAGTACAAAACATAGAAAAAAGACCACCGTACTCAATTAAAATATAAATGCAAATTTAAGATACGCTTAGAGTTACTTCAAATGAAGTGAATCCCATTAGGACGAGGCCAGTAGTTATTGGTGTATAATAAATGATCAAGACTATATAGTTAATAAAAGGTGGAAAAATACCACTATCATTTTTACAAAAGCAAATATTAATGAAGTTAATCATACATTTGTATCTCTATTTTTACATGTTTCACATAATTCTAATTGGATTAAATAGTCTTTCAAACACTTCTGCTAATCATTCTAGAATTATGAATAAATTATTTTAGCTGTATAACTTATAAAGTCCCATTCTACTTACTACTAATTATTTTTTGCGAAAACTTACTGAACAGCATGTGAAATTTAGTGTGGTTGTTGTTAAATAATACAATATCATTGACAAGATTTCAGTATTATAGAGTTCTACGTTTAAATAGTGAAATCTCGAAGCAGTTTATATTTTCAATCCCAAACTTCACTGTTAAATAAGTGATAATTGTTAGGATACAATTTACTACAACACAATTCTCTGTTTCGAGCTGTGTTTTTTCTTGTTTTTAAAATTATGACCGATATAAATAATCGGTAAATTTTCTTCTTCGGATACGTGTTATTTATATTTGACCGTACACCATAAATGGTCTCTCTAAAGGTCAA